>OX463860.1:26653765-26815990 GCA_949825065.1 Odontocerum albicorne
ATAAAAAGATTCAAGTAGCGATTCGTTACATAAAAAGATTCATAGCGATTCGTTACATATAAGAAGTAAATAGCGATTCGTTACATAAAAATATTCATAGCGATTCGTTACATATAAGAAGTAAATAGCGATTCGTTACATAAAAAAACCAACTGCGTCCATTTTCGGGGATTTCGGATTATTCTTAGAAGAATCCTTCACTAAAAATATAATAAAAAGGATTCATGATTTTTCTAATGTTTTTCCGCTACCATTTTTGGAAGCGTGTGCTCTAATTAAATACTGTGACGTAATTAACAAATTCATTATAAATCACTAAGCCTATAAAAATGGTTCCCAACTTGTGTTCTGCGGAACCCTCGGGTTAGGTCAAGAAATTTGAGTAGAATCTTCGAGTTTTGTTGGAAATTTTTTTTTTTTCAAATATACGAATTTATTCAAAAAAGCAATTAGTTGTTGCTGCCGTTTAATGCTACACTAGTTGCAACCCGTGCAATATTCACGGAAGTAAAACAAATTCTACATTTATGAAAATATATATTCATAAATGTAGAATTTGTTTATATATATCATTTATACATCGTCCCCTTTTCCAACGGTTCAAAAAATGTTAGCTAGGTTTTTAAAATTCGTTCAGTATCACGGACCAACCGAGATTCAAATTTCGAATTACTTTCGGAGATAATCCAAGTATTCCTCTCTCGCTCTCTTTTATTCAAAATTCAATTCTCGTATTCTTTCTTTGACGACAACCATCGTATGGGTTTTGGCCTATTTATACTATATTTACGTAAAAGAGAATACGCGACTAAAAAAGGGTGTTTTAAGTAAGATAAAGAAAGGAGGTTTAAGATAATTTGAACAAATAGAGAGAAAGGGTGTAGGCTGAAAAACATCTGATGTCCATGCGGCCGGACTCGCCCTATATGGGTCGGCCGGGGCGATGTAATGAAATACGCCCATACCTTTTGATAGCTTCTCTCTTAAATGTATTTTCTGCTATTTATCTTAAGAGATATGTACGATTTTGGGATGTATTTATATATTTATGTACTATGTTGCTATCAATGAACCTATATACTCGTATATTTTTTTAAATGAATCGCTCAGCGAGTATACAAGTAAAAAAAATTAGGTGTGCGTGAAAGAGGTGGACCGAATAAAATAACATGACTGAATCAAGAGGATTCAATTTTGAGAGAAGGTAAAGTGAGAGATATGAATATTAGAATTTGGTGAATGACGAGATTATGAATGTGAAGAAGGCGAAAGTTGTGTGCTTGAATAGGAAATGACATCGGTTTTTTTTAAATTTTTTTTTAACCTGGCGAATTTATTGCCATATGGCAATCTCTTTTAACCAACCAGAAAAATGTTTTTATAGGCCCTAAGTGTTAACCAGACTGGAATCCCATTTAAAAAAAAACTGGGTTCCAGCGGGGATCGAACCCGCAACCTCCGGATCGGCAGACAAGTGTCTTAGCATCAGGCCACGGAGGTCGTCTTTGTCAATTCCTCAGAGAATACGAATGGTATTTATGAACTGCGACAAAAAATACACAATTACGTTGATGCCATTTCTGTCATAAGAATTCAGTTTTTTTTTTGTTTTGTGTTTTCAATTGTTTTTTTTTAATTTATAATCTGTTAAAATAATCAGGATTCTTAAATTTTTCACAACGTTTAAAAAGGTTTCGCTATTAAAATATGTTGGGAGCTACTGTTCTATCATTTGTGATTTATGAAAAATAGGGTTTTTTGATTTGACGTCACGATTCCTGGAATTAAAGTGATGATAGTTAAATGATGTGGAGACAAGTCGGAGTAAAATATATACTTTAGTGACGTTAAGGAAAACAATTTTTTTTTATTAGATTAGTTTAAAAGACACATGTAACTTATTGCGAAATTTCATATGTACGAGTACAAAAACTTTGAAATATAAACCAACTGCTGAGAAGAACTTTTATTAACATGTTATCCGAAAAATAATTAAGTTATTCTCCATATAAGGATTTTTTTGTATTCCTGCTATCATTGAAATACTTGAAAAAATATACACAATTTTTAGTTTTGTTTTTTGAATTAATCATCACCATCATCATCATTGTCGACTAGGGTCGATCTACTGCTGGATGAAGGTCTCCCCAAGTTGACTCCAAATAGTTCGGATTTTTGCTCGTTGATGCCATGTGATGCTGCCATGCTTCCTGATCTCATATATTCAGCGTACCTTCGGTCTTCTTCTGGGCCTCTTTATGCCTCTTGGGTACCATTGGATTATTTCGGATGTCCATCGGGAGTCTGACATTCTGGCTACGTATCCGGCCCATTGTCATTTCATTCTTTTGCACACCTTTATAACGTCTTCTACCTTTGTTATATTGTGAATACAGGTGTTTCGTTTACGGTCTCTTTTAGTATATTCCAATATGCATCTCTCCATGCCCCTTTGTGCAGTCTGGAGCTTTTGTGTGTTCTTTACTGTGAGCGTTCATGTCTCGCAGCCATACGTAAGTACTGGAAGAATGCACTGGTTGTAGACCCATCGCTTCAAGGATATTGGGAGATTACTTTTGAAGATGTTGTTCAAACGTCCAATTGAATTAATAATCAATTGTATTTGATAATTTTTTTTTCGTGTTCAGTTTAGTTTAGTTCGATCCCAACTCCGCCTACGCTGTTATGGGGGACAAAATATGTCCCCATTCACCACGATCTACACTAGAAAATCGATTTTTTTTTATGAATGCGACGTCACATAGTGACGGAGAAGGGACCGCCCGAAGAAACTCCTCCAGTGGCGACACACCTGAGTGGTGACGACGGACTTACGGTCCGATATCACGGGAAAAGGGAAATGTCTCGCAGCACTTTTTTTTCCCTTATAAAGTGGCTTAAGGCTTTAAGCTTAGAACCTTACGGGGGTTTTCTTCTCTAGAGGCGTGAATTTCGGGCGTTTTTTCAGACTAAATAAAGAAAAATAAAACAAAATCCAATTCATTTTTTTCCTCTGCAGTTTGTTTATTGATGATTTGAGAATGTACAAAAAAAATTGAAAAAAAAAGTTGAAAATTCAAGATGTTATCAGCTGTTACCTATATCTTGTCGTGAAAAAAGGGGGTAAGCTGGTCGACAATATTGGAATATTTTCGTAAATTCGAAACAAAAATTATGTACAGTTTCTCGATAAAAAAATAATGTCGTTATAGTTGGTACCAAAAAGAAAAAAAAATGTGAAATGGCGGCTCTGAAAAAAATTTTGTTTTTCAAATTTTTTAAAGATAGTAAAAAAAATAGCTTTGAATTTTTCAAGGTAGGGACGATATAAAAACATTTACTAAAATTTTATACTAAATTTGAAAGCAATCGGGTGGATAAAACTTGAAATTTTATGTCGACCAGGTCGAAAAAAGTAGTTTCGAGAAAAGCGCGTTTAAAGTTTCGAGATTATTGTCTGAGTCATTCCGGTGCGGCGTAATTGCTGCCTCATTTATAGCTTTAACTTCGTAAATATTGAGAATTTTAAAATTTCCTTTTGAGAAAATATTCTTAAAGGTCTGACCTTTAAGAATATACAAAAAAAACGACTTTTTCAAATTTCTAGAGTAGAATACCTCCTTAAAGCCTTAAGCTTAAGGCCTGGCTTTTTTCCGTGTTGTTATGAACAATGTTATGAACATTGTTTTTTTTTCGTGCGTCTTGTTTTGAAATATGTGTAGGGTATCCCAAAACAATATGTACATACTTCTACACCGTGCTGTTTACTTGGAATTGCTGGAGGAATTTGTAAAACCGTGGATTTGTGAGTTTATATATGAGGAGTACTTTTATTTCCAGCAATATGGTGCATCTCCCCACTACCATTGTAATTTAAGGATCAATCTTGATGAAAATTGGCCAAACAGATGACGTTAAAGTAGCACAGAATCATCTCCACGCTCCCCAGACCTCATCACGCCAATGGATTTTTATCAGAGAGACTCGTCAACAATTCTTCAACCACAACGATTTGCTAACAATTCTTCGACCACAATTATTTGCTTGAAAAATTCTTCATCGCATATCTTAAAAATATACGAGCATAATATATATTTTTGATAAAATTCCATTGTAATGATGGCATTTTAACGGATCGTTTAAAATTTTCCAAAGCTGTTTTGTGTACATTTTAAACTTATTTTTATACTTAAATACAAACAATCACACTGTTTATTAGTTGATCATGTCAGAGAGGAGAGAGCGCCAGATTTTCCTAGCGTAACACAATCTTTTGCCTCTTCTACAACCATACACCTTATCAGCGGCAGCTGGTCTCGAGGTGCGTTGGTGCGCTGAACCGGAGAAATAATTCACAATATAGAGAAATAGTCTTACGGTTTACTATATGTCTGTCTGCCCTATATGAATCTGCGTTTCCGTCCGGTGCATATTCGAGATCGCTCCAGTGTGAATTGGCAAACTTGGCCGGTCAATTTGAAAGGAATATTTTTTTAAATGTTACTTAATTTTTTTTTAAATTTTCAATTAAATAAAAATCCTCGTATTATTTGTCAGTATTCTTATACATATTTAATCTATACAAATATTTAACATTTTTGGAAGTCATGTTTGCGAATATATAATTTAATTATTGCGAATCATTTCTCCGGTTCAGCGCACCAACGCACCTCGAGACCAGCCGCTGCTACTCCTTGCTCCCACAACTCCTACGATCTTTCTGACTTTTAACATTACTCTCTTTCAAAAAATCATTCCCTTGGTCCAACCATACCTTACCAGTATTATTTATAGTTAAGGCATTAACACTGTGCAGGTTTAAAGACATTGTAATCTATTTTATCAAACACTGTTTATTCCACTTTTTGTAAAAGTATAGCCCTTTAGGAACGCTTGTTCCTTAATGGAGAGATGTTGAGGATGATTGTTGATAAATAAAAACTTGTCGAAATCGGAATATGTAAAGAGGAATTTTATTGACAAACGTCGGTATTTATAATGTTTTTTGAACGTGTGCGGGAATGCGCACGAGATATATCGCTGTCTCGTCTTTGCGCTTACAATATGTTTATTGTCGCGCGTAGGTATCCTTTTTTGTTTTGAGAGACAGCGCGAAAGATGTGTTGCCCTCTCCTTTCCTCATGGAATGCGGTCTTCACTGATAGTGAGTTGAATGACCGATCGCGTGGACTTTGGCATTGTTTGTCTCGCATTTTTAAGGTAGGCAAAGGTCATCTCGTGGGTTCAGTGACCGCGCATACGGTCGCTACAACCCTATCGGTTTCAAGGCTTTCACCTCATCATCAAGCCTTGAAACCGGTAGGGTTATAGCGTTACATAAAGTGGAATAAACAGTGTTTGATAAAACAAATTACAATATATGATACTTTACTTGATATTTTCCACATTTGCAATGTACATATATACACACCAAACTATTTCTGACTTCTCTTCTTGATTTTTCTTAATACATCACTTATATTCACATTCATCCCAAGTCACTGCATTCTGCTTTTTTCAAACTTTGTCATCTCGTCTATTCTTCTCAGAGGACATATTTCTACAGCATTTATACGCTTCCTTTCAGTTTTTCCCACATTCACGTTTCACTCCCATATATTAAATTAGGAATTAGAATACTGTTGTGATTTATTATTTTAGTCGATTTTGATACAAAGGGTCTGTCATTTTTTTTAAATTCTTGAATAAAGCACACAATTGACTTTGATTTCAAAAAACTTTTTATTGGTCATTAAAGTATAACGCATGAAATTTAAACACAAAAAACAATATCCGTCAAATGTCCACCACTTGCAGCTCCACAGATGTTCACTCTTTTGTCAAAATTTTCGATGACATTTTGGCGTAATTGTGGTTCTAAGTCACCAATAACGCGAATATTTTCGTCCTTCAGCTCAGGAATTGATCGGGGAGTCGTTTTTATAGACCTGGCTTTTCACGTAACCCCAGAGAAAATAGTCCAACGGGGTCAGATCACATGATCTTGGTGGCCAATTAACATCACCGTTTCCGGAGATAACTACACATGAAATAATTCAACAATTTGAACGCGTCGTTGTATTGTATACGACTCCATTTTTATAAATGTAATACATAACACTTTTCAAATGTCACAAAACCCAGGCAAGTTTGCTACGCCATCTGTGTTTTATCCAGAATTTAAAAATACGCTCAATTTGAAATAACCTTTATTAATACCCCATAAACTTTGTTTTCTATTTCTACTCGCCGTTCAATATCTCTCCCATATCTCCATTATCTGAGAAAACCTAAATATAATTTCTCGAATTGCTTTAATCGTTTATTGCTAACCCATAGATTGCATTCATTTTTCATTCTCTATAACATTCAATCTCTGATCTTATTCTTCGCATCTCTAATATAACTTACTTCTCTTAAATACATTCTCATTTGACATTTGTAAGCCAGCCATTAACTTCTGTAGTCCCTTCACACACGATGAATCAATGTAAACTTTTAAACAACTAGGGTGACATGACACATCCTTGCTTTCCCCCTTTTGAAATATTAAACCACTTAGTTCAGGCACCGTTCGCTCTCGTAAATGCTCTACTTTCGGCATATAATGACGCAAGACCACGTATTAATTTACATTCGACACCATATTCATTCATAGTTTCTCATACCTTGCCTTTTATCATGCGGTCATATGATTTTTACAAGTCCTCAAACGCACACTATTTATTTCACAACATTCTTTTTTTATTTTTTTCCTTTCATTTTTCCACAACCATACCCAATACCTTCTGATTCAGCTGTGAAACGGTTTTAAAAGGATTTCCTAAAACCAACAATTATGTAGAAGGATGGAACAGTGGTTTCGAAAAACATTTCTTTTTCTGGACTGCTTCATCCACCATACTGTGTCGTCCAATTTGAAACTTATCGTTTAAATCAATTTCAGATTTAATTTTTTAAACTATCCGAAAAGTGTCCTATTTGGGTCATATACTTAGAGGAGCAAAGTACAAATTACTGCACCTGATCATCCAAGGCAAAATAGAGGGTCGAAGAGGTGTTGGCAGGAGACAAATCTTCTGGCTCCGCAATATACGGGATTGGATTGGTATAAGGAGCGTTGGGGATCTTTTTCGGGCTGTCGGGGACAAATATACCTACTCTCAGGTGATATTCAACGTTGGGCGGACCTGACATGACACTGAGAAGAAGAAGAAGAAACTATCTTTATCATTTTCTGATATATGTCACCATAAATATCACAAATACAGGGTGTCGCAAAAAATGTATCCAAAATTTCAATGATTATTAAGTCTGTATTTATTAGCATACATTCCCCTTTCAACGTTCACAATAAACAACATAAATATATTTTTTTATGCTAAACACCTCTTTTGAAACTGATGTCCATTCTGGTCTAGACATTGCTGGCAACACGAAGCAACGGAATCACAAACATCGAGAATCATTTCATTTGGTATTTGGGCGCATTCTCTTTCAATGGCTACTCGTAATTCATCAACGGTTTCAGTTTTTTTAGCATAAAGTTTATTCTTGAGAAATTCTCAAAAGAAAAAGTCTACTACCGCGTTTTCCTACTTCCAGAAGCATATCAAAATAATTTTTCTTTGTTTAAAACTTAATCTGGTTTCAGACTTTATTTCTCAACAGTTAAATCTAAAATTTTAAAAAAATCAGCAAATTACCTTCTACGAAAGTGTGGATACATTTTTTGCGACATCCTGTATTTATTGTTGCTTTCCTTTTTCATATGAAACTCGTACAACATTCGCTCTGTAAATGTTATTCCGAAGAACAAGTCTTTCCCATTATTCACAGTTCAGGCAAAAGGGACATTTTTTTTGTAAAACCAAGATCAAATAGTCACACGACATACAAACTAGTTATTCACTTTTTAATAAAAAGTTATATTTTCTCTTCTTTTATTATTTTACTTTTCTGTAAATGTTATTCCGAAGAACAAGTCTTTCCCATTATTCACAGTTCAGGTAAAAGGGACAGACATTTTTTTTTGTAAAACCAAGAAATAGTCAATAAAATAGTCCCACGACATACAAACTAGTTATTCACTTTTTAATGAAAAGTGATATTTTCTCTTCTTTTATTATTTTACTTTTGTTTTCATAAACATAATTTTGTTATTTTACTTTCTACATTTATATTTTATTATAAGTACATAGTTTTGTAAATGCGCTGCGCTTTATCTAAATGTACGGAAATTTATTGTTTGTATAAGGTGTTCCAATAAGAGCGCCGGATTTGAATTGCTGATTTGAGTTCTTGGGTCAGTTGGATCTTGTAGGCATGCAGATACAAATCTTTTGCGAGAATTCGCTGTAAGGTGCTTCTTGAAACGTCTAATTATTGTTCGAGGAAAAGCGTGATGTATTGTATATATGTATGTAGTCTCCCAGCCATGTTCTTATATACGCATCACCAATTTCGAGACTTCGATGGGTACCAAACGAATGAATGATTCAGACAGTACGATAATTATTAAAAATATGCATTTTGCACGTAAGGAATCACTTTTCTATAAAAAAATTAACTAATTAAAAGTAAATTTTTATATGAAGTAACGGGTTCTTTGGATGACATTTGTTCATTATAAACAAAGTACGAGTGACTCAAAAATGATAAATAATAAATATTGCCTTTTAAAAATTCATAAAAATATATATGAATAATAAAACAAATCTTTACTGACAACATTAAGAAGGATTTGTCACAAACCAGTGGTTTCCAAATAAAATTATTTTGATATATTATTTCTAGTTAAGGCATTAACATTGTGGAGGTTTAAGATCACTGTAATTTGTTTTTATCATACACTGTTTATTCCACTTTAACATTCCACAACCCTACAGGTTTTTAAGGCTTTCACCCTATGATCAGGGGAGTACAAACAAGACTTTATCCTCCACTGATGATGGGGCGAAAATCTTGAAACCGATAGGGTTATACCGTAAAGTGGAATAAACAGTGCTTGACAAAACAAATTACAAAATTAAATTATTTTTCTTTGCCTCCTATCAAAGATTGGACACCATCATGCCAATTATTATTATGTTCACTATAGATCGGAACAATTCATTAGAACTAATTCCAAACAATTGCTTCAAGTTCTTAAGCCAAGAGATGCGGCATCTTCATGTGCATCGTTTGCCATTTATTTTTCCCAGGATGATCAGTAGCGTTATAATTTTATTTTATTTCAACGATCAAATGACCTTTTTGATATAAAATAAAGGGTCTTTCAAATACACAAAATAAAGGGTCTCTATAACACAGATGGCGTTGCGAACTTGCCTGGGTCTTGTGACATTTGAGAAATGTAATGTATGACATTTATAAAAATGGAGACGTATACAATACAACAACGCGTTCAAATTGTTGAATTATTTTATGTATTGTGATCTCCGGAAACGGTGACGTTAATTGGCCACCAAGATCATGTAATCTGACACCGTTGGACTATTTTCTCTGGGGTTACGTGAAAAACCAGGTCTATAAAAATGATCCCCAATCAATTCCTGAGCTGAAGGACGAAATTATTCGCGTTATTGGTGAGTTAGAACCGCAATTATGCTAAAATGTCATCGAAATTTTTGACAAAAGAGTGGACATCTTTGGAGCTGCAGATGGATATTTTGCGGTTATTGTTTTTTATGTTTAAATGTCATACATTATACTTCAATAACCAATAAAATGTTTTTTGAAATCAAAGTAAATTGTGTATTTTATTCAAGAATAACAAAAAATAGAATTTAAAAAACCGCTCAATTTGAAAGGCTCTTTATTATAAAACAAATTTAACGTGGACTTTTGTTACAGCCCTGCTTATAGCAGTGCTGTAACAAAAGAAGAAGAAAAACACTAGTATAAGACGAACAACGCAAAAAAAAACAAATCTTTACAAGTCAATCAATTCATCTCAGTAAGAACGAATTCTTCATTTTACTCCAATAAGTTGTCAAAGGTTTATGAAAATCCATTCAATGTAGTCTAACATATTTATATTAAATTTATACAAATAATAAGCTGCAATCACTTCACTATGGAATAAACCGATTTGCGGGGTGCGCCTACAAGGAACGTGTAACATGACAGACTGAGTTAGTTCCGGTTTATAAAAATACGTCTATGTACGTTAGTCTTCCATTTCTTGAGACATAACATATTGACCGCGGTGAAGGGAAACGCTTGAAAAGGATTTTGGTTAATGAAGCTGTGAAAGGACATATTGTCCTGCTACCCCTTCTTATCTATATTCAGTTCAGTGTAGAATATTCAGCGTCTTTCCGATCATGAATTTACGGTACGCTCAAATAGGTATTGTTAATTGACTTTTTCAGTTCACCGCTCTTCTTTTAACGTCGTCCTTTACTGTCCATGCAGTGAGACTCTGGACAATCTTATACAATTTTTCTTTCTTCTATTTGACAAGGCTGTAAAGGCTGATAACTTTTCACAATAGACTATAACCCAACTCAGTTATTGGGATCTGCAGTCAAAAGTTTATAAATTGTAAAAGAATCTGCTGTATCTTGTATTGCCTCTATTGTATTACGGAAATTGTGTAAATTGCAAACCTTTAGGCCGATGCCACACAGATAGGAGCCTCGCTTGGTGCTTAGAGCTACGTTGCGAGTTAGGCGACATATCCTAGCAAACAAACGCAATGTATACTATCGCAATGGCCACACTGCACGCTTCGCGCCACGCTACATGACAATTAGTCACTGAGTGAATCTCCTAGGGAACAGAAGTGTTGGTTAATTTTATTGTATCACCGTGATTTTACAAGATGGTGGAAGTTTTAATAACAGCTGTGTATAAAAGAGAGCTTTTGTGGGACCCATCGAGCAAATTATACAAAAATGTACCTGTAATAAAATCACTTTGGAATGAAGTTGCACAGGAAGTAAATAAATATGGTAAGTTGTAATGAAATTTGTTAGTTTTGAGAGTGGCATCGTTTGTTGACTCAACTCTCCCAAATGTCAAATGAATTTGTGCTAAGCACTTTGATGTGGCTAAATATGAAGTCACCTACTATATGAGTCATATAAAACCTAGCTTAGCACCTAACGAAGCACTTTGGTGTGGCCTCGACCTTCCAGTTCTGAGCAGTTTAAAATACGACCTGTCCAGGTAATTTTGAGGAAACACCTGTAGACCTATTATAAAAAACTCAAAAGTCTCAATCCTATGATACTTGACTTCTAAGAAGAAGGTTGAAAAATGCAGCAACGTACGATATGCATTCTCTTTTGAAAACTCAAGTCTCAGCTTGTAAAGGGAGACTTCATTTTAATGAAAGAACTGCTCGCTATATCTATCCTCCCCTATATTTCCTGAAAGGAATTTTATTTATTCTCGTTCCCAAATACTTCACTACTTGAAAGAACTGATCTTGTGGCGTGGAATGGTCTGCCTTAAGGAGCACTAAGGTGTTAGATATATAGGTGGCGTGATAAGGTTTAGGAAGCACTTGAAGACAACCCTCGTTGGGAGGTCTTATAAAAAAGATGGTTTTTTTAAAGAATATTTTTGACCGATGTCATTACGTCGAGATATGAAAGACTGGCGCTATATCCCTTTGCCTATTCCGGCAGGGAAATTTCTTGATGGTATGTATTTTTCATTTGTGTGATATCCCGCAGCACACCATAACTCATATGGTAGAATGCATTTTGAGAAACAATGAAGACTAATAAAGTTGATGACACTGAAGTTGACTAGAAAAGTATGAGTGTTTTAAGTAGAGGAAAGCGCGATGGCAAGCCCCAATACTGTAATACATGAGTCAGACCAGTCCAGGAACCCATAAACTGATGTTATGTTACCTAGAAAGGGGGTAGTTGCCGAAGGTTACCGATAAAAATCATACTTTTCTACTTATACGTGTATATCATGAATATTTTATAAGGTGACCAATATTCTGGTTCGTTATGGCAACATTTTATTGTTTGCGATTAAGTCTAGAGAGGGTTGTAAGAATTATATTAGAGCTGTAAATGCAATCGAATTTCTTTGTGGTTTATCTTAATATCGAAAATATTAGATGTTAACATACGTTGTGTCCGTTTTTTCCAATTAAAAAATGAGCACCAAAAGTAAAACAAAATGGTAAAAGTTATACTTCATTCGAATGAAAATTTTCTGCTCTGCAAGATATTGTGTTTGCTTTTACGTTTCATATATTATTTTATTTAATCACAAGCCTTCAAAATGGAATGTCAAGTAGACGAAAGTGAGCATTTTCGACACCTCCTTCTGTTCGCGTCCAATCGAGGGAATAAAGCTGCCAAAGCTGCTTCATTCATCTGCTCAGCCAGTTCGACGGTGGTTTGAAGGGGATCTTCATGAATAATATGGTTTAAGCGGCCCTCGTCGAAGTCCAAGGGTCACCCAGAACGCTTCATGTATTTCAGGTTGAAATTACCGTCTTTGAAACGCAAAAAAACCATCGAAGAGCTCTCCTTTCATTCATAGCATATTTACCGTACACTTCGCAAATATTGCGAGCAGCTTTGGCAGTTTTATTCCCTCGATTGAACGCGAACAGAAGGTGTCGAAAATGCTCACTTTCGTCTACTTGACATTTCATTTTGAAGGCTTGTAATGAAATAAAATAATATATGTAACGTAAAAGCAAACACAATATCTTGTAGAGCAGATAATTTTCTTTCGAATGACGTATAACCTTTACCATTTTGATTAACTTTTGGTGCTCATTTTTAAATTGGGAAAAAACGAACACAACTTATGTTAACACCCAATACATTATAATAATCATAAAATAATAATAATAAAATGATAATAAATATAGTGCCGTTTAGAGATCGAACTCTCCTCCAGGGCACTCCAACTCTGAAATCGAAACCACTCATAAATTTTGATAAGACCTCGCAAAAAGGATTGTCTTCGAATTCTATCTAAAGTTGCACACGCCCCTCATATCTCTGATACATGGATGTAGACCATTCCACATTACGGGACCAGCAACGGCAAAAGGCCTATCATTCTACCTGGTGGGTCACTTGTTTGCAGTCGCGATCGATATTTTACGTAAAAAAATAGTCGCAATCGACTTTTTGCGTGACAAATAGTTACAAAATAAATACTACGTGACAAATAGGTACAAAATAAAAGGTATTGTTTTATAGTTTGGCCATGTGGAAGAAAGAATAACTAAGCGCGTAATCAAGTCAGATCTGCAAAATCATAAGTGCCAAATAATACAAATATACTGTAAAAATGTGAGTAGAAGGCATAGAAGAGGTCGACTAAAGAAAGTGTGGTTGGATCAAGTGGATGAAATAAGATAAGTCATAGGTGCTGTATGCGAATGTGTATGTATGTGGACGATCCGATGTAGGAAAAACTGGCGCTCTGTCATCTCTGCGTATCCAAGCAGAGAAAGAGCGTGAGGGTATGTATGTAAGACAATATGTCGTTTCCTTGTAGGAGTAGGCAGACACACATCTTTCGCCTCTACTATATCCATACAACGTCTCAAACATCTCCTACGATTTCTCTGACTTTTTACATTCGCTTCATTCAAAGTATCAGTCCCTTGATCCAATCATACTTTCCTTGGTCTTCCGATATCATGCCTTCTACTCACGTTTACATTGTATATTTGTTTTGTTAGTCTTTTTTCATTCATTCGTTCTACAGGTCCAAACCAACTCAGACTTCTCTTTTTTATCTAAATTTATATATCAGTGTTAAGTTTGCATTCTTCCCTAATCATTTCATTTCTTATTCTGCTATAATTTGTCGACCCTTGTATTCTTTTGAGTACACGCGTTTCTACAGTATTTATTCGGCTTCTTCCAGTCATTTTCCACGTCCACCACTATTCAGGCACTAGTAGTGTAGGGTGGTACAAAATTATGTGCTTAAGTAGCACTCACTTCATAATGTAAGAAGTTTTATATTATGGAGTGGCAAGTATAACTCCAACGTCGTAATTATTTCGTAACAACTACATACTAGATTGAAACGTTACAGTTTCTAAAAAGAAGACCCTATTATTATGGGTTGCTCATTTTAGAGCCGCAGCTTTAAAAGGCTTTTAAAAAATTAACACCCCAAAACGTTCGTACACCCTATACCGTCCAAACAGTGAGACTTGCCATTACCCGATCTCCATGAAGTTTAGCCCATAAGTTTGACGCTATGGGAACGGAGTGTGTACTATAGAGAATTCTCCGCGCAGACCTTCAGTTCCATCCGAACAAAACGATGGTTATAAAGGGACTTAATGGATGTATCTATAGTTCGGAAAATCTAGGATGAGTCCTGTGACAGCTCACAAATTAGCCCCAATACAACCTTACGTAATGTATTTACCTAAATAACTTGCTATTTATTAGAATTGAGGCTTATATTAAAGTTGATAAAATAATTAAAATTACTGAACATCGTTACAAGGTTGTATTGGGGCAAATTTGTGAGCTGTCACAGGACTCATCCTAGAATTTCCGATTGTAAAATTAAAATTCTGCATGATAACGACGCTGTCTTTTTTATATTAACTTTTGAAAACAGGGAGTTGTTTCTACAGCATTCTGTATATGAACACTACAAACACTAGTTGCAACCCGTGAAATATTCACGGAAGTAAAACAAATTTATACATTTATGAAAATATATATTCATAAATATAGAATTTGTTTATATATATCATTTATACGTCGTCCCCTTTTACACCGGTTCAAAAATTGTTAGCTAGGTATTTAAAATTCGTTCAGTTATCACGGACCCACCGAGATTCAAATTTCTAATTACTTTCGCAGATAATCTAAGTATTCCTTTCTCGCTCTCTTGTATTCAAAATTCAATTCTCGTATTCTTTCTTTGGCGACAACCATCGTATGGAGTTTGGCCTATTTATACTATGATACTACATTCGACCGAAAGCCGAATGTTTTACAGTCACAAATTGGAAGATCTACAAAGGTTTCTTTGTAGTTCGTTTCCCTTGGTAAGTTTTCTTTGGTTTTCTTACGAAACACGTTTTTCTAAAAACATATAGATTCGAGATAGATTTCTTATCTAACAGCCGCAGGTACAATCTTCCTATCGTTAGATACCCTGACTTTGTTTTGTAATATTTACGAGTATAATCTGTAAATAAAAGTGCGCTCTAATTCCGTGTTAAACCTTCTTTGGAGAGAGTTTTCTCTCTAAACTATTACAGCGACTTTTACATCTAAAGTAACACTGTTATAGCAACTCTAACATATAAAATAAAACTCATACAGCTACATTAACATTCAAAGTAACACTGTTACAGATACTTTGACATATAATTTTACATCTAAAGTAACACCGTTACACCAACTTTAATAGCTAAAGTATCACTGTTACAGATACTTTTATAGCTTTAGTATTACTGTTACAACTACTTTTACAGCTTAAGTATCACTGTTTCAACTACATCAACGCGTAAAGCCGCACTGTTACAGCTACATTTATATATATAAAGTAGCACATTGTAATTTATTTTCATGAAACACTGTTTATTCCACTTTTTTGTGACGGTATAACCCTACCGGTTTCAAGGCTTTCACCTCATCTTCAGGGGAGCAAAAACAAGACTAAATGCTATTCGAATTGGTACCGATATACACGTTTCAACGGTTGGGGGCTGAAAGGTGAGGGAGGCATGGGACGATTTCGGCCAAAATCTCTCCGCTCTTGGTACCAGTTCGAACAGCATTTAGTATTGTTTGTGCTCCCCTGAAGATGAGGTGAAAACCTTGAAACCGGTAGGGTTATACCGTCACAAACAAGTGGAATAAACAGTGTTTGATAAAAATAAATTACAATGTCTTTAAACCTCCACAACGTTAATGCCTTAACTATAAACAACATAAAGTAGCACAGTTACAGCTACTTTTACAGCAAAAGTAGTACTGTTACAGTTACTTTTTCATCAAAAGTAGCACTGTTACTTTTATATCTGAAGTAGCACTGTTATAGTTACTTTTACATCTTAAGTAGCATGCTACTCAAACATTAATATTAAGTATGGTGAGTGCGCTATTTTACAACTACTCTATGTTCAAAATCCGCACTTTTATCTCTCTGATTAGATAGCAATACTTCCTTTACACTTAGTGAAACGAGAGTCACTAAAATAATCTGGTGATCAAATTTATATATTGTTTATTTTAAAAATGAGACATGATAATATAAAGCTTCTTTCAGAGTGACCGATAAAAATAGTATAATGGACGTTAAATACTCTAGTTAAATAAAATATAATTTGTTATAATTTTTGTTTAAATAAAACTGTGTTCGCAATAAAAAAATATTGTAGAAAAGAACGAACGCTTTAATACGAGTATACAATTTTATAGCGCAAGTTTTGTTTCATTTTATATGTTTCATTCTTCAGATATGAGGTAATTTTAAATAGAATATAGTATGTGCACCAAATCAGAATGTTGGGAAATCGCAAAAAACTGTTTGCATAAAAAATATATGACATAATAATTCATTGTAAAAATATCTAAAATCCTTAAAATCGCTTAAGGTGACTTGATTTGTTGTTTACAATCGAATCATAATAATTAAAATAGTTATTCTAGTTTAAAATATGGACATGATCCTTTTTGTAAGAACAATTCTACTTTAATCTTTTTTTATTGAACAGGTCTGGGATATGATGTTTTTTGTTCGATTTCAAAAATATGATACAAGAAATAATAAAAAAATAATTGGGTCCAGTAATCTATTTAAATTTTAATCAAATAAAATAAGTAAAGTGTTACAAAATAAGAAGAAATATTACTATAAAACTATTAATGTGTGTAGGTAGATAAAGCGGTATAATGACATTACATTGCACGTACGATTTAAAACTGACATTTGTTGGTAAACTGGTATGAAGTAAGACACAATCAGAAAGCTATGATTGGTCAATTCGGACATGATCTGTTTTGATTGATTTGAAGCCTGGACAATATTCTTTTTGAAAAAATAATGGTTTTTTATTATGATTTTAAAATGATTTATATGCTTTTTTCATTGAAATGAAAATGTTAAACGGTTCCGTACCATCAATAAGAAAAAATCTGCTATATCAACTCATTTTTTGTATCCGATAGACATGATATTTTTTTAACGTTACCTCCTCATATGTGATAGTTACACATTTGGCTTTAGGTCGTGTGTAGTGTATTGTATTTTGGTTGTATGCAGTACAACCTGGCAGATTTAATGTACAATATCTTACCCTCAAGTGTTTATAATAAGTCTGAAGTGAAAAACCAGGGATGTTTTTTTAATTTTTTTTCAAATATTGGTTTCAACGAAAATCGAGCCTACATCATTGGATTAGTAGACAAGTCTTATCAATCAGGCAACGAAGTGTTTGTATAACTTTCATATATAAACGTAAATTTGATACGACCTCTCAAAAAGAGCTTTCAAGTGTTTCCTAAACCTTCAGATACCTAGTTTATCTTTAAATTGTATCAAAACTTACTTAGTTCATATTTTAATCGGTATTGATCTTATGTTGAGTGCCCCGCGAGACCTGAAATGATGGATCACGTTCCCAAATGTTCGCCAAAGGCCACGTTTCTTCGAATTTTACCCCATTTCGTGTTATGGGATCGAAATTTCTTACTTATATAAATCTATAATTCATTTTATATGAATATACTCGTATATTCGTTATTGTAGGAATCAGATTGTTTATTATGTTTGGAAATGAGCCAAATAAGTGTTGTTGAAATATGTACACAGGAAAGAATACATGGGATGACAATGTATGACAGTATACGTTATGAAGTGATTATAGATGAATGTGAACTACGTGGGATTTCAGCTTATAAAATTAATAAAGAAAAATGAATGAAGACTAAAAAAACAAATGTACAATGCAGATTAAGTGGTAGGCGTGGTAAAAGAAGACCAAGGAAAGTAGGGTTGGATCAAAAATACGTTATTTTGAAAGAAGGAAATGTAAAAGTCATAGGAATCGTAGAAACTGTATGAGATGGTGTAGAAGAGGCGAAATATATGTATCGCGATAACAACGTCTGGCGTTCTCTTCTTTCTGCCTCCCCCAATAGGGAGATGGCGTGATGGTGTGCAAGTAAATGTTAAAAGTCAGAGAAATCGTAGGAGTTATTTAAGAAGATACATGGATCTAAATGAGGAGAAAGATTTGTATCGCGATATGAAAGTCTGACGCTCTGTTCTTTCAGCCTTCCTCGACGGGGAAACGGTGTGATGACGCTATTGCCTTATTAAAAACTCGTATTTTTCAAGAAGAGTATTTGTAGACAAGCATCCACTGAATAAAGACATCAAAGTTCTTTAATTAATTCTCTTCAGACACGCGATGGACAAACACGACAGTTGACCAAGATCGATAGAGATGGATACAAAATATCTGCAGGGTACATGCAGGTGGATGGAGGAAGTGACAATGTAATTGATTGGTATTATTCCTGCAAAGTGTTTGCGACACTCTTACTGACAATATCAGTGATTTAATTTCCTGTTTTTGACAGCCGTTGCAGAATTATTTATTTTATAACTTTTACTTTATATATATATATATATATATAACCCTATATATAACCCTGAAGAAATACACGACCCATACCAATTATTATCAGCGAAATATTCTAATTTTTTTAATAAATAAATAAATCTCAATTTTTTTATTTTGTATTTACAACTGTTTTATTTGAATTCACTACCGGTTACACCACTGTTTTATTTGAGTTCACTACCGGTTTCACCACTGTTTTATTTGAGTTCACTACCGGTTTCAAACTTCTCCGTCTTCTTCGTCAGGTGAGAGAGGGAATTAGTGGCTAATAAGAGGAGGGGAGTAGCAGAGGAATAGTCCTCTGCTAAATATGTTTCCCGTTCAAAAGCCATTATTTTTACGCCTACCTGTTCTTCTTTACCTTTTGACCACTACTCCCCACCCCTTATCTTACACCTATTACAATTAGAAATAATATTAATTATAATTTTTTTTATTATTTCGTGTGATATGTTTTTTTATAAATAGGACTTTGCTCCATTTATATGTATGCTTATAGGGGGCGTTAAATACTCGTATATGATCTTTTATAAGTTTATTTTTTTGTATTCTTTTTTTAAAAGTGAATCAATGAGGCATCCAGGGTAGCCATTATTTGTAGCATTTTTTTTATGGCTATTAATTCCTTTTTAAAATTGTCGTCGGTAAATGGGACACTAAGCAATATATGAAGCATACAGTTAAAGGCGGCGAATTTATGGTTATTAGGATGATTGGAAGTTGCTGGAATTATAGAGTCTGAATAAGTGTCTTTTCTATATATAGTATGTATGTCAAAGTCACATGGAATGTATGTCAAAGTCACAGGAAAATGGATCTTGGAGAGTGAGATATAATGAGGAGTTATACAGCATATACAAAGAGCCCAACATTATAAAATACATCAAAATTGGGAGGCTACGTTGGGCGGGGCATGTAGCAAGAATGGGCGAAGAGAGAATGCCTAACAAGGTACTCTTTTCCAAGCCCCAAGGAAGATGTAGCGTGGGTAGACCAAAGTGGGTAGATCAGGTGGATGGATGGGGTGCAGAGTGATACAAGCGTGATTGGCATCAGGGGCTGGAGGAGTGCATCCCAGGATAGGAGGGAATGGCGACGACTGCTGGAGGAGGCCGGGGCCCACAATGGGCTGTAGTGCCATTGATTGATTGATTGATTGAAAGTCACATGTACCATTTTTGCGAGATAATGTTAGGTCAAAGAAATTAAATTTTCCGTCCAGTTCTGTTTCTAGTGTAAATTTTATAAAACTCTACAGAATTTAAATATTTTAGAAATTGGTACAATTGTCTATCGGTACCCGGTACCCGTCCAAACACAAAGGATGCCATCTGCATACCTAAACCAGTACAAAAGATTTTTAATTAACTTAAACTTACTCTTAAAAATATAATACATTTTTCAAAATAGTTATTAAATATTTGACTGAGGAGTGGAGACAACGGTGAGCCAATAGCAATAGCTAAACCATTTGTTTGTTTATATAATATGTTGTATTGTTGTTTGTTTATATGTTGTATTGTTGAAATTAAAGTAATGTTGTTTAACGCATAAGTCCATTAGGGAAATCAATTCCGAATTTTTAACAGAGTCCTTACTATTGTCATTTACGATATTTTTAACAGAGTAGAGTTTTAACAGAGTATAAATTGAACAGATTAGAGGCCCTAGAAATGTCTAAGTCAGTGCATCGTGGTGAACATCTGGCAAACACATATATCCCAAGAATCTTTCCGTTGCTCGTCGAGGTTATCCCATGCCTCCCTCAACCCCTAGTCCCCAACCCGAATGTTTACCGTTAGAAGCGTGTATCTCGGTACCAGTTCGAACAGAATTCAGTCTTGTTTGTGCTCCCCTGATTATGATGTAAAAACCTGGAAACCGGTAGGGTTATACCGTTATAAAAAGTGAAATAAACAGTGTTTGATAAAATAAATGCAAAATACGTATCATTTTAGGACTATACTGTAGTAAGAAAAATAAATTTTTACAACACTTCGTTGAATTTATTCTTTGCAATATTTAATGTCAACCCTGAAACAAGGTGTTAATTTAAACATTCGTAGTATCGGAATAACCGACTAACGTGCCATGGCTTCGATCCAAAAGATTTTGTGATAAACGCGACAAATAATAGAGCTATTTAAATAATTAAATCAAAGACCTTATCTCTATTGTTTGTTGATATTAACAATTCCTCAAAGACTGGCTTCACAAACAGTTCCTTATAATACAGTAAAAATCTATTCTTATTATAAAGCAAGGTGATAAACATTGACAGGTAGTGCCATCATCTAGGGTCACCCTTAAGAAATATACTTTTCAAGTGTGTCGTTTCCTCATACTAAGAATGAATGTATTATTATTTCTTCATTAAAATTATAAAGATATAAAAGAAAATGATAGGTTTATCGATAGCAATATAGTATGTAACGCAATGGACTTCCGTGCGGAAGATCACCGGGTTTTATTCGTCCTATCTTGACCTATGCTGCACCCGTTTGGGGTAGTGTGAGCAACACGGATCACCTGAAACTCCAGCGAGTGCAGAACAAGGCATTCAAGATATCTTTTAACACCCATCCCAGAACAAACCTTACCCGACTTCACGCTGAACAGCGAGAATAAACCCTACAACACCACATCCTCGCATGGACCGTGTAGTTCTATAAAAGTCAACAAAATCACAGCAATCCCTTAGTCACTGCTCTGGGGGCTTACGAGAGTAAATCCGACCTACCCTTCCGTTATAAGCACAGGCTCCCGTAGCATTATCTGTTGCCTGACTAGTCCACCTACAGTATTAGCTGGGACGACCAAGGTCTGAGAGAATGTGATGGAATACAAGTAGCCTGAATGAGTGGACTTGTTCTTGCTAAATAATTAGTTGTAAAAAATGTTATCTAGTTATAAGTAGTATGTAGGTGTTAATTATTTCTAATGAATCATATTATTAAGATTATAAAAAATAAAAATATAATGACATGTAGGAAAATAAGATTAAGTAAGTGCATAAATTATAACATACTCGTATAATTAAGATTAGTTAAGTAATAAATATGTATATAGGTATAGTCTTGACAAATATTTGTACAATATATTATAGTCCATTGCCCTCGAATGACACTGGCATTTTTTCTGCTTTGTATTCGGGGGCGTAAGGAGACCTATGACTTCGATCAAATACATATTTTCCAAAAAAAAAAAACATGTCGGTGTGCTCCAATTGTTTCACTATCGGATCTAGTACAGCGGTGTGGCTGGTGAGTTTGCTGGTGTGCAACGGATTACTTACTTTAAAAAAACTCTACAGCACTGCTTCGCTTTCCAGTTGGACCATTATTTAAAATATATACTATGATAAATTGCAATTTTCAGCGCACTGTGAGAAGAATACAAGAGGGTGGAAATGTATAACATCTCTGGTATACACAATCAATCAATCAATCAATGGCACTACAGCCCATTGTGGGCCCCGGCCTCCTCCAGCAGTCGTCGCCATTCCCTCCTATTCTGGGATGCATTCCTCCAGCCCCTGATGCCAATCACGCTTGTGTCACTCTGCACCCCATCCATCCACCTGAGCTTTGGTCTACCCACGCTGGTATACACATCTTACGATAACTTCGTGTCATTCAGCGTACGCTCTGTAACACTTTTTGTTATGTTCAAAATGTCAGTTTGGTTACGAATAATGACATTATCTGAAGTTTCAAAGTATAATAAATTCGTTTATGAATCATAATGATGCAGATCATTATAATTTAATTAATATGGTAATATGTAATCTTATTACAAATTATCAGAATCTTCTAAGATGATATTCGAAAAGGCTAGAAAGAGTCGAATATATGCTGCACCAAAATACTCAGGGTGACAATGTATGCTTGGGTTCCACATGTTTTGAGTGAAAACAACAAAAATCAACATTCGACAATTGAGCGGTCCTCATCGAAGTCCACTGGTCGTCCGGAACGCTCCATGTCTTTCAGGTCGAAATTACCGTCTTTGAAACGCAATAAACCATCGACGAGCTGTCCTTTCATTCATATCATATTTACCGTACACTTCGCAAATATTGCGAGCAGGTTTATTCCCTCGATTGAACACGAACAGAAGGAGGTGTCGAAAATGCTCACTTTCGTCTACTTGACATTCCATTTTGAAGGCTTGTAATCACATAAAATAATATATGTAACGTAAAAGCAAAATTTTCTTTCGAATGACGGATAACCTTTACCATTTTGTTTTACTTTTGGTGCTCATTTTTTATTTGAAAAAAAAAAAACGGACACAACTTATGTTGACAACCAATATATAGAAAAACTTTTGAAGAGAGTTTCGTAGTATCCTGGTCATGATCGAAGGAAGTGTATTGAAATTTTCCGTAAGTTGCGTCATGAGACCCTCTTTTAAAAATACAACATTTTAAAAATACGCAAAATACCAGTCAATATACAACAATTTAAAAAGAAAAATTATAATTGACATAATCAGACAGTTGTTATAGCGTAAAGCTTCTCCAAGACAGCAAAAATATCAACTATAGATAATAAAATCGAATTACCAATTCAAAAACTGTTCAACAAGTCTTTCTTTAAAAAACCTCAGGCGTGGACAAGAAAAAAACCCCCTTTAAACGGATTTTCTATGACAGAATCCAAAAGGAGATGACATATATCTTACTTACTATGCGTAACATTCGATTAAAATCGCACGAATTTCGTATATATAATTTCCTTTTCAAAATAACAATTTCCCAAATCGTTTCCTATTAAAAATTCTTTCAGCGAAATGACTTTCAGAAAATACTTATTGCAATTGTTTTCATGACGTATTCTCGAGTACTTGGAAACTGAGAGCTTTTTCTAAAAAGTGCATTGCAGAATTTGCGGTTTTGTACGATCGTTGCTTTTAAATTGGGAAATACGTAGTTCATCATGCAAAAATTTTTGAGTTGGGAAATAATGGTAAATCATGTTCAAAAATTATTTCACGTTTTGTTTTAACATCACATTGAAATTCATGTGGCATGCCGATATATGACGTTTAAATGTATCAATACACAACACAAGTTATCAACGATACAAGATTTATAAAATATAACTTTAAACATTTTATCGAACTCAAAAAAGAGATTTTGAGAAGCTGAGTGTAATTCAATAAATGATCGTAGTTAAGCGTGTTAGGATGCTGAGACGAAACTGAATATGTCTTCTTCTTCATCATCTTATTTTAGGCCTGTTATGGTCCTACATCATTGTTTGCCTCTTGGGACGTCCACTGCCAGCTGTCTTTCCATCTTTTGAGAGGTCATCCTGGAGGTCTGTTTGCTTGGAGGATACTGCCCCTGGCCATTCTTACGGCTCTTGGTTCCGCCATTCTGGATGCATGTTCGTTCCAGAACCTTCTTATCTGTCGTCACCATCTGACAATATCTTCAACTTCGCACATCCTTCGGATTTCTGTGTTTCGTACTCTATCACGAAGGGTTTTACCAGCGATACTCCTGAGTACCTTCATTTCGCTGGTTCGAAGGAGATTTTTGATTCTGACAGTGTCGGCTCTGGACTCTATGTTGTATGTCATTATGGGGCGGACACAGGTCTTGTATATCCTCACCTTGCTTTGGATTTTCATATATTTCTGTGACATATTCATATTCTGAATGTCACAGAAATTAATCCTTTAAATAGTACTGGAATGGACCCAATTGTTTAACAATACTCCAATATATTTCATACTAGTGATTAGTTGAGTTCTAGCAATTTAAATGGCCTGCTAAAACCTCTGCCAACTCTTACGAGTAAAAATAACCTCAACAACTTTATTCCCCTGTTTATTATATTATTAATATGACTGGAGAAATTCAGACTGTGGTTAAATGTAATGTGTTAGATCCACGATTTTAGTCATCACCCCTAATATCACAGTATCCAAAGAATAGGGGTTGACATACAAGTATTTTAGTATGGAAACTGATGCACTGCTCCTTTTTATATTAAGTTCAAGTTAATTTATCTAATGCCAACTATAAAGTTTGTTTAAATTATTCAATTAGAGTGTAAGACTACATTTTGTTCTTCTTCAGATATATCGTGGGGTCAATGCAAAGCGTCGTGGTCTTATGTTATGTTTCGACCTGAGCGCACCACCTGTGTCCATCCCTTCCGGCTCAGAGCTACGAGTATGTTGAATGCAGCGCTTAAAAGAGATTCTGTTAACTCAGTCCATCTCACAGGACACATTCTTCTTGTTCGACTTCCTTTAACTGTTCTACCAGCTTCTCCAGACTTCTAACAACGTGTCCAAATTATGTATTTTGGTAATCTCGAATTACTTTTTATCAAAAACTCGATTCGATTCACGATAAGGACTTTTGTTTTGTTTTAGTTTATTTCTAGTCCTACTTGGCGGCTCTCTTTTTCAACTATATGAAGGAGCTTAATATATCGTGGGGTCAGATATATCGTGGGGTCAATGCAAAGCGTCATGGTCTTCTGTTATGTTTCGACCTGAGCGCACCACCTGTGTCCATCCCTTCCGGCTCAGAGCTACGAGTATGTTGAATGCAGCGCTTAAAAGAGATTCTGTTAACTCAGTCCATCTCACAGGACACATTCTTCTTGTTCGACTTCCCTTAACTGTTCTCTTGATTACCAGCTTCTCCAGACTTCTAACAACGTGTCCAAATTATGTCTTTCGGTAATCTCGAATTGCTTTTTATCAGAAACTCGATTCGATTCACGATAAGGACTTTTGTTTTGTTTTAGTGTATTTCTAGTCCTACTTGACGGCTCTCTTTTTCAACTATATGAAGGAGCTTGGCCATCGCATCTTCGTCGTTGACTATGATATAAGCATGGTATCGTCTGCCAATCTTATATTGGAGATTTTACGACCTCATATGAGAAAATCACCATCCCATCCATCTAATATTTTTCTTATTATGTCATCATCATCATTGTTGACCAGGGTCGATCCACTGCTGGATGAAGGTCTCCCCAAGTTGACTCCTAATAGTTCGTTTTTTTGCTCATTGATGCCATGTGATGCTGCCATGCTTCCTGATTTCATCTATCCAGCGTACCTTCGGTCTTCTTCTGGGCCTCTTTATGCCTCTTAGGTACCATTGGATTATTTCGGATGTCCATCAGGAGTCAGACATTCTGGCTACGTGTCCGGCTCATTGCCACTTCATTCTTTTGCACATCTTATTATGTACTCTCCATTATACATGTTGAATATATCAGGTGACAGTAGGTGGTCTTGACATACTCCTTTCTACACCTGAAATAGTTCTGAAAAAAGCTCTTACATATGCCGTATTTTGTACATACAGGTGCGAAAATAAGGGCTATTAGCTGTATCTATATACAGATTAATTTATGGTATAAAAAGCTTCAAGTCATTCACTAGTAATATTTGTAAATAATGCATAGAACTTTAGCCCTTTACATGTGGAATGGTCTAGACCAGGGGTCTTCAAACTAAGGGCCACACTGACTCCTCCACTAAGTCCCAAGGGCTAGCTAGCTCATCATACCAACATACTGTAGTTTTGAATTACGCGCAAATTTTCGTACTAAGACTAGACGGCGAGGGAGATTTCTATGGCGCAGGGTGCGGGGATGGACTCCGCTCCATTCGTAATTTCAGTCGGTGCTTAAGGGCACGTGTCAAGGACATTTCAAGGGCGTATCTGGCCCAGATTGAATTGGTGGTGCTCACGGGCTGGTGTTGGCCCGCGGGCCGTAGTTTGGAGACCCCTAGTCTAGACTGTCAGTCACGTTGTGGAGGGGTATGAGGACTGAAGGAGATCCATCGGGCTAATCCTGAGGCCGTATCGAGGATAAAAAACCTCAATATCCGGCTATGATAAGATAAACCATATCAGAGACCAGAGAATAAGAAGCTATCTACATTAACTTTTAATTTTTTTAAATATGTAATGGAATGGATTAAACGCAGATCCAAGGAAATAAGGAAACAAGTCGATGCTAATTAGTCAGAGGAAGCTGATGCGACAGGCAATCATGTTTTGCGGTGGTATTGTATTGAAACTTCATTGCACGACGTGCTCTGCTGCATATTAAAAAGGTTGCATTCGAGACAATAGCTTAGGTGTCCTCAACCATCGTTTTACGAACTACTCAATTCTATATTTTTGTTAAGTTGATGACTCACTATAGCCATATACACTATTTATCTTACTATTCATAAGGTTGTTATAATAAAAATAATAACGGACAATTTATATAGCTCAGTTTACGTAAGAGATTCTCTTCTCTTTTTTTTTTCCTTTTTTTATTAAACAAAGTAACATATTGTACAAATGTTTGTCAAGGCTATACCTATGTCATATACACATTTATTACTTAATTAATCTTATAATTTATTTTATGAACTTACTTAATCTTATTTTCCTACATGTCATTTTATTTATGTTTTTTTTTACAATCTTGATACATGACTTCTTAGAAATAATTAACACCTACATACTACTTATAATTAGATAACAATCCTTACGACTAATTATTTAGCAAGAACAAGTCCACATGTTCAGGCTACTTGTATTCCATCACATTCACTCAGACCTTGGTCGTACCAGCTAATACTGTAGGTGGACTAGTCAGGATATAGATAATGCTTTGGAAGCCTGTGCTTATAACGGAAGGATATGTCGGATTTATTCTCGTAAGCCTCCAGGGCAGCGACTAAGGGATTGCTGTGATTTTGTTAACTTTTATAGAACCTCACGGTCCAAGCGAGGATGTGGTGTTGTAGGGTTTCTTCTCGCTGTTTGGCGTAAAGTCGGGTAAGGTTTGTTCTGGGATGGGTGTTAAAAGTTACCTTGAATGTCTTGTCTCTTCTCTTTCTAAATAATTATGCATCATTATTAATTTATTTACTTTACTAATTAATTTAATACTTAACTTAACTAAAAATAATACTTAACTTAACTTAAAAAGGTCTTCGACTTCTGAAATTTGATCAGGATTTTCCGATATACAATACTAGGCCCAATATGGAGGTGAATTTCGTTTGAATAACGCCGTCAATTAAATATATTTATTTATGATTTTGTTGGAAATTTCATTATGTCATTTTTGAACATATCAATATTCACATTTAGTCCTGTTTCAAGTAGTACTAGTCAGCTACCAACATTGGGGTTTATTTCTTATATTGATGACGGAATGATTGAATTGTTCTCGGTAGTTGAAAAATTTGAAAGGATTTCAAATTAAATCTTCGGGTTTTGTCTTCTGTTCATAGCTGCGCGTTTTCCTTGCAACTCTTTAATTCATCATCATTTACACCGATTGTCATTTTATCTTTAAAATTTGATCCATTTTATCTTTAAAATTTGGTCCATTTTATCTTTAAAATTTGGTCCATTTTATTTATTTGAAAAATTTACGGTTGACTTTTTGAACATTAAAAAATAGTTCCAATAACTAAATTTAAATTAATAATTTAGTGTGCATGAATACAAATATATATTTTATATTTCATTGTATGTTCTTCTTCCCAGTGTCATGTCAGGTCTCCCCAACGTTGAATATCACCTGAGAGTAGGGATCTTTGTCCCCCTAATTTTAATGTCTTGCATAACGAAAGCTATACATTGCCTCAACATATGTGTTTTTACATTGGATAAGATAATAGTCAACATTAAATATCTATATATTGGTAAATTATATGAAATCTTTATATTTACATTTTAATGTCTCGCATAACGAAATAATTACTTTAAAAAATATATAACATTTGCAATAAAATTCAACATAATCTCATTGTTTCTAAAAGCCCTAATTTAGATGACTTATTTGAAATCAATGTCTGAAGCTAAATATAGTGAGTGGTGGGTAATGTTATGTGTTTAGTGACCTGAGCATTTCAAGTGAAGCAAAACTGGCGTTCATAATGGAATCTTGGTCTCATAATTAGGATGTTCAAGTGAGACTTGGGTGTGACAAAAAAATTATAAATACAGTAGAAATTCGAGTATTGTGTAAAATGTGTGAAAAGACAATGTGTGGCAGAATAAGGAATGAGGACATTTATAATAATTATTAAAAAAAGGATAATTTATATAGTGTCGTTTATGAGAGTAGACTCCTCAAGTGAACCCACCATTATTGACAGATTAAAAATATAGCTATATAAATGTATTTAAGCCGACTGTAAGGATATGAAGGTGGTGGCTGTGGCCATGAGATTAAGTACGTACCCACATCTGCATATGTTTCTTCTTCTTCTTCTTGGTGTCATGTCAGGTCTCCCTAACGTTGAATATCACTTGAGAATATACATCTTTGTCCCCGGCAGTCCGAAAAAGATCTCCAACGCCCCTTATGCCGTCCAATCACGTATATTGCGGAGCCAGGAGATTTGCCTCCTGCCAACACCTCTTCGACCCTCTATTTTGCCTGGGATGGTCAGGTGCAGTAATTTGTACTTTTCTCGTCTAAGTACATGACTCAAATAGGACACCTTTCGGATTTAAATATTACTCAGCAACTCTCTATCAACTTTGCCTCTTTGAAGAACCCTTGTGTTGCTGACCATATCCGTCCAGGGTATCCGTAGCATTCTCCGGTGCATCCACATTTCGAATGCTTCCAGTCTGTTCATAGTACCAACTTTAAGGATTCATGATTTTGAATTTCACTGTATAACAATTTGAAATTACACGTAAAAGACAATGGAAATGAAAATAAATTTGAGAAATAAGTTACGAGTATTAAATGGTTTGGGCTAATCTTATAACGTATTCTCACTCGAGACACATCCCTCACAATATGAGGGCAAGATCGGTTGCGAGGATGTCAATTATTCTCTAATTTATCCAATTTTCTGCATTCTCGAAGATATTTTAATGTTAAAATTCCAATAATAATGTTTAAACTCTCAATGACGCGCGACTTAGAGATAATACGAATAGAAAATACGAAAGTGTCTGTGATGTATCATTTGTGGATGGCCCACTGTGTGGTGGCTAGTAGACCTTTACAGAATAGGAATCGTGGAGAATCTCGGCTGCGAGTGTGGTTTGGATTATGAAACTATAGACCATATATTTTTCAGTTATCCATTGCGAGAAATATTTGATTTACTAAACGCCATATATTTACTGCGTCTAATAAATGTTGCATTTCTTATTTCTTCATGGAACTTTTCCACTCATAGATCGATTGTTAAATTTTGTAAGCTTTATCAATTGAAATATTAAATAACTAGAATTGACATTTTTTTAAATTAGTTTTACTATATTGACTGATATAATTGTTTACTGACTTTAATTTGGTATCATAAATCATCTTAGTTCGGATGGATTGCCTATTTAAAAAAATCAGGGCCACGTTATATAACACGAGAAATCCGTATAAAGTGGAAAATTAAAAAAAACCATTTACTATTTTAAAAAAATAAGATCGATTCAGATATAATCGGTGATAGAAGGAATGTTTGGTTCAGTCTCATTTTCCTCGTTCTATCCATTCCATATACATAATTTATTTATTTATTTAACACTTTTATTGCAATACAATCTCTTCCAACCAACCAGACAACAGTAAATGAAGCAAGTTATATGGTCGCATAAATCATTCAAATTACTATCCATCCCCACGAAATCCATAAACGCAAACTCGTACGTGAGCATATGCCCACGAACCCGAATCACCCGAAGATTATTTTTCATGTAAAGTGAGATATCATCAATCAAAAGGAAAGGAAGGGATGGGGGAGAGGAAAGGAAAAGGAAAATCAGGAATGAAACACGTTATTTTACTGACTAGAAATTAAGAGTTTTTTCAGTCGCTTCTTAAAGCATGCCAATGACGGAGCGAGTCTTATATTGGTTTGTAACTGATTCCAGAGTCTCACTGCATGGACAGTTAAGGACGACGTAAAGAAAGAGGAGCGGTGAACTGGGAAGGCCGATAAACAATCTCGGTTTGAGCGTAGCGCTAACCCATGATTGGAAAGACGCTGAAAATTTTCGGCAAGATAAGAGGGTGCGGCGGGACAGTTAAGGATATTATACAATAGAGACAGTATCTAAATTTGACGTCTATTTCTTGCATTCAACTAGTTCAATGCTTTCTGGTATGAAGTTATGTGATCGTACTTTCGTTGGTTGAAAATAAATCTTAGACACACATTTTGAAGACGCTGTAATTTGTCCAGCTGTTCCTCTGTAACATCCAGGTAACATACGTCCACATAGTCCAGAATCGGAAAGAGCAGAGATTGTACGAGTAAAAATTTGGTTTGAGTTGGTAGGAATCTTTGCAACACTTTAAGGGAATGAAGGCTGAAGAAGATCCTTCGGCTTACCTCATTTATTTGATCTCGTCATGAGAGAGTGTTATTTATTAGCATTACTAGGTTTTTAACAGTTTTATGTTATAGTATGATATGGTATGATATCATGCATATCTTACAAGTATTAATCATAATCTTACAAGTATTAATCTGGACATGTCCAATAAATGAATGGTTGAATTAAAATAGGCACTAAGTACCAAAAAAAAACAAAAAAAACTAAATATGCAGTTTCGTTCTATATGTCATATATAATGAAACTGCATACTTAGTTTTTTCTGTTTTTTTTTTTGGTACTTAGTGCCTATTTTAATTCAACCATTCAAATATTAATACTCCTTTCTTCACCTTATAAACCAAATACACTTTGTTCATGTATTCATTTCTGATGTATTTACTCCCCCCCTTTCTTACATTGGCACAGCAAATTTTTCTTAGTACACGCATTCCCACAGCATTAAGTTTACTTTAATCCTTTTTTTATAAGTTGTTAAACACTGGAGTGGGAGTTAAGTGACAATCGTCTCGAGCTGGAACATCTGAAGAATTGGTTCATATAATATTAAATGTTATTTTATATCTAGCGTAATGATATAAACAAAGCAAATTAATATACTGTACAGGGAAAAAAATACCGAAGGGACAAGTCCTATATTGATAGGCCAAGGAGACGAGGTCCCCGATTGAGTTTTCCTCGATATCCTCAGTCTTGAGGCAAATACTGGAGAAATTCCTTATGATGCAAACCTTCCCTTCCAACAACTCAACAGTAACAACGTTGATAGGCGTCTGGTATTCTGGAACGTAGAAATTGCTCCTATTGAACGTAGAAACGTCTGGTATTCTGGAACGTAGAAATTGCTCTCACGAAAAGTCTATCGAAACATTTCCAGCATTTCAAATCTGATTCATTGCACGCTGGGTTGTTCTTATCAGATCCTTATAGAACTGTTATTTTCACCAGATATATCCCAATATAATGCAAATCGGTGCTAAGTAATTTGTTTCATTTTATTTAAAAGATCAGCGAGAAACTGTGAAAAAATAAATAGGGGACAACCGGTTGAACATACTTTATGTTGCAAAAAAATTGAAACCTTCATTATTAGTGATACCAATGTGTGAAGGAATCCAAGCTAGAGAAATATCTGTGTTTTTGGCATTACGATAATTTAACTTTGATTAAACAATATGTTTTGTATAAGTAACTCAAAAAATTACATGAAATAGAATGAATAACATTTAGGGACTCAGCGAAGATAACAATTTTTGATAATTTTTAAATACTCGCAAATTTTAGAAGTTTTTTTTACTGCGACATATTCAGCCATAAACATTGAAGAGTGAGGAGGAAGCTTGTAAAGTGCGTTTGTGTCTGTTTCCGGAATATACACTGTTGCTCCACTAGAATCACATTCACATCACGATTTTGAACATATCTATCTATTCGTCTTTACAATATTCATGTTCTGGGCGGAGACTTGGACTCTGAGAGCAAGCGAGAGACGTGAAACATATGCATTTGAAATATTGTACAGGAGAAGGCAGCAAGACGAACAAAAGCCTTCATTCTCGAGGAACTTAGAATCACCGACAGATTGTCGACAACATGCCTTCGACAAGTTTTTCGATTATTTAGACACGTTCCTTGTGACTAAGGAGACGGTTTGGAGAGGTTTGTCGTGACTGGAAGCGTGGAAGGAAGACGTACTAGTGGAAAAATCCCAATGCGTTGGATTTGCCAAGTGATACACGCAACTGGACTACCCTTAACAACTGCCCTTCGAGCCGCGCAGTGTAGGGATGGAGGAAAAGAAGTCGTTAGAGGCTATCGTGGGAGTCACAATGTTCAGTCACGAGCTACACGACAGGATGGATCTGCTTCGATAGCTCTAGTCTGATTTCTAACAGATTGTATCACATAATCTTCGATGATGACTTTATATTATTTCATAGAATCAATGTTTCCTAAACAATAAATGGTCTTTGAGATGCAGTACTTGTAGCTTTGGTATATACCATACAGTGGCAAGGTGTGGCAAGGTGACGCAAGGTATTGACTCTCTGGAGGACTTAATCCTTTTCTTCCTTAACAATTCAACCGCAGTCTCAACACAAAGACTTTTCCATGATTTAGTATGGAAATTTTATTGCTAGTAAATTACACGAGGACAATAAAGATACATATCTTTATTACATACTTATTGATTGCTTTTCCTGGTAACCAGAGGATTCTTCGACACCTTCGTCGCAAATAGTATGGATCCCATGGTTCTATCCCACATTTTTAGTGGGTATGCATGGATGTAACCCCTTAAGCATTAGAAAGTGCTTGGTTGCTATTTATGTACGTACAAACGTACATAAATAGCAACCAAGAAAAACAGGATTGGACTGGAGACTTGCGGGGTGAAGGCAAAGTTTTGGTGCGAAGGCTAATTATTTATTTATTTATACCTATACTACATAAGGGCTTTTTCACAAAATATCGTCATGAATAGCTTTAAGATTTAGGTAATGATAACAATCCTATGGTAGCGCCTTCCACTAAAATTTGCACTGAATATTTTTTTATCAGTATTTCATCATTTATTTACTCCACGTTCCCAAACCATCTCAAAATGCTCTTCTACATCTTACTCAATACATCAACCTTAAGTTCACATTCATCCCTAATCACTTCAGTCAGTATTCTGTCATACATTGTCACCCCATGTTTTCTTATCAATGTTTGAATTTTGACAGCATTTATTCTGCTCTTTTCAGTCTTTTAAAGTCAACGTTTCACTCTCATACATCACAGTTGGTACTAAAACACTTTTATGGGTCTTTGCAGATTTTGATACTTTCATATCATTTTTGCAGATTTTGATACTGTCATATCATCATTACAGATTTTGATACTGTCATATCATCTTTGTAGATTTTGATACTGTCATATTATCTTTGCAGATGTTGATACTGTCATATCATCTTTGCAGATTTTGATACTGTCATATCATCTTTGCAGATTTTGATACTTTCATATCATATTTGCAGATTTCTGTCCAGTTCGAGCATATGTGTTTTAGTGCCCCATTGACTTTTTTTCTTATCGCTACATGCGATTTGATATTATTTTTAAATAGTCCATAATCTGAGAAAATACTATCCAAATAGCCGAATTCCCCAACTTTCTACAATCTTTCATTATTCCCCCATACATCGTATTTACTTTTCATTTCACACTTTTCTGTCACCATGACTTTTTTAAATTTGCAACATTCATTCTTAGATATTTCTCTTCGTATCATCCGTACAATTAACTCTGTAATTCATCTTTATTCTCTTACACTACTATGTCATCAGCATAAAACAATCCGCACACATTCCCATTCGACATTTGTATGCCACCCATTGAACTTTGTAGTTTCACACACAAACCTATGTAAATATCAAACAACCAGGGTGACATAACGCATCCTTGCTTTACCCCTTTTGAAATATTAAATCAATAAGTCAATGCACTGTTCAGTCTAATACACGGTCTACTTTCGGCGTCTAATGACGCATTACCACACATTAATTTACGTATAACACGATATTCATTCAAAATTTTCCTTAGTTTACCTCTTATCACGTTGTCATATGCTTTTCCCAAGTCCATTAATGCAATAACATACGCAAGAACGGGTCTTCCAGCCGTAATGCCTGTTGAAAGGGATTTAGCTCTTTTGAAAGGGACTGCTTCGGATATTGACATATTTCATATCTCATTACCTTAAGCAAAAGTAAATTTTCTTCTAAGATTGAGCGCATTAGAAAGCACTCATGAACGTATTTAAGTGACTTTGAATATATGTGTATGTGTGTATGTTTGTGTGTATATATGTATGCATATACATAATTTTTTGTTTTATATAATTTAATTTTTTTTTAATGTTAACATTTCTTGTATCTTCCTTGTATTTTTCAATGTAATTGGCCAAGCCTGTTTTGAGAAAATAAATAAATAAAAAGAATATAACATACCTATGTTTATGTAAACTTTTATATAGACTTCGTCCTTGGCATTCTTTAAGAAGCGACTGAAAATAACTCTCAATTTCTTGTCAGTAATATAACGTGCTTGATTCCTGTTTTTTTTTCCTTTACTCTCCACCATCCCTTCCTTTTCCTTTGATTGATGATATCTCATTTTACATGAAAAGGTATGTTCGGGTGATTGTCCGTCTTTGTTGGGCTCGTGGGCATATACTCACGTATGTGTTTATGTATTTTGTGGGGATGTATAGTCTTCTACTTCTTCTTCATATTATTTTAGGCCTGTTGGCCTGTTATGGTCCTGCATCATTGTTTGCCTCTTGCGACGTCGACTGCCAACTGTCTTTCCATCTCTTGGGAGGTCGTCCTGGAGGTCTGCTTGCTTGGGGGATACTGTCCCTGGCCATTCTTACGTCTCTTGGTTCCGCCATTCTGGATACGTGTTCGTTCCAGAACCTTCTTCTCTGTCGTCCCCATCTGACAATATCTTCAACTTCGCACGTCCTTCGGATTTCTGTGTTACGTACTCTATCACAAAGGGTTTTGCCCGCGATACTCCTGAGTACCTTCATTTCGCTGGTTTGAAGGAGATTTTTGGTTCTGACAGTGTCGGCTCTGGACTCTATGCTGTATGTCATTATGGGGCGGACATAGGTCTTGTATATCCTCACCTTGTTTTGGATGTTCATATGCTTGTTTTTCCAGATAGTGTTCTTTAAACATCCGGAAATAGCTGCGGACTTTTGTGATTGTTCAAGCACTAGGGGTCATTATTGCACATTATGCTAGCACCCAAGTATTTAAATTTTGTTACTTGTTCGATCGGTGAGTCGTCGATCGCCACACTGCATCCAACTTGCTCTCTGGCTAGAGTCATGCATTAAGTCTTGCTGAAGGAGATAGACATGTTGTATTTTTTGGAAGCAGTGTGGAATCGATGTAGCATTTGTTGCAGGTCTTCCTCTGATTCGGCTATGATGGTGGTATCGTCAGCATAGCATATGATGTTTAGCATATTGTCGCCCATCTTGCATCCCAGGTGAAGTTCGGCAACTTCTTCTATAATTTTATCCATAACCAAGTTAAATAGAAATGGGCTTAAACTATCTCCTTGTCTTACTCCGGTTGGTATTGGAACGTCATTAGAGAGTTCTCCGTCTACGCGAATTCTTGTGGAGCTATTTAGGTTTATGTCTCTAATGGTTTTGGCGATGGAGGGTGACACGTTCCTTTCGAGCAAAATGCTTATTACATCTTCTAGTTGGATTCTATCAAAGGCCTTGGTCAGATCGATAAAAGCAAGGTAAGCAGTCTTGTTGTATTCCAAAGACTTTTCTTTAATTTGCCGCAGTATGAATACAGCATCTGTAGTAGATCTGTTTCTTCGGAATCCTTGTTGTTCATCTCTCTTTTCAATTTGTTGTTCTAATTTTACTCTTAGGATGTTGGTGAAGAGCTTGAGAAATGTGCTTAAAAGAGATATTCCTCTGTAGTTATCAGGATCAGATTTTTGTCCTTTTTTGAAGATGGGAATCGTTATACTGACTTTTCGCTAATTCTTCGCCACCATGCTTTATGAGTTCGTTTGGTTTATTATCATTTCCAGGAGCTTTTCCATTTTTGAGTCTTTTCATTCCTTGTCTAATTTCACTCTCCTCCAATGTCGTGGGTTCGTTAATTATTATATCTGGGGTTGCTGGTGGAGATGTGCTGTTAAACAGGTCTCTAAAATATTTTTCCCGTTCCGCTATAGAAATCTGGTTAGTTTGAGCGTATTCATTAATTGGTTTCTTTTTATCTCTTAGCATCTTCCATACTTTTTTTGGGCGCCATAGAGATCACGCTCCATATCTTTGGTGAACTTTCTCCAATATTCTTCTTTTATCTTTCTGGTTTCGGAGTTTACCCTGTTTCGAACAGTTACATATTTGGCGTATTCTTCTCTAGATGGGTTGCTTCTATAAGTCAAGTTACTTTTCTTTTTATCCTCATTATACCATGGTTTGGTGTTTTTCTTCGAATTGACATTTATGTATGATGGATAGTCATTTGAATTATTTATGCGACCATATAACTTGCTTCATTTACTTTTGTCTGGTTGGTTGGTAGAGATTACCGCCTGGAAATAAACCAGCCAGATTGTATTTGCCTTAAAAGTGTTACATAAATAAAAATAAAAATAAACCTCTTTTTTGTTGATATATCATTTTTTCTTACTACAGTATAGTCCTAAAATGATATTATACATATTTTATATTAAACCTATATGATACATATTTTGTATTGATGATATCTCACTTTATATGAAAAAGAATGTTCGGGTGATTGTCCGTCTTTGTGGGATTCGTGGGTATACTACGAGTAGTATGCTCACGTACGTGTTCACGGATTTCGTGAGGATGGATAGTCATTTGAATGATTTATGTGACCATATAACTTGCTTCATTTACTTTTGTCTGGTTGGTAGGAAGAGAAGCCGCTGGGCAATACTGCTATATGCAATAAAAGTTTAAATAAATAAGTAACTATATTATTAATATTATAATTATTATTGGATAAAAGGTTTAAACACTTGTTATACACATATAAATATAAGACCAATTAGTTTGTATCAATATTTGTCTGAGTAAATTCGCTAAATAAAACTCGGCCACTCACTTATAACCGCAACTTCCTCAATCTAAATTATTCACACGAAGTTAACTCTAATTTTTATTTTAAATTTTCATCCTTGCGGTTACCTACTGCTGAGTTCCGATCAATACTTTGGAAAATTTGAAAAAAAAATTCCAAGTACTGAAAACATCGGTTTAAATTTCATATTCATTTTCACTGATGTTATAACATACTCGTATTATAAACTAATTATTCTGCAAATTCATAAGCGACAATTTTGGTCTGGAAATTGTTTATTTTTTGATATTATATTGAAAGCAAAGATTTTTTTTATCATTTTTCCTTGTAAATTTCTTAATAATTATATTAAATTTGTATCCAGAAAATATTATGCGAAAAGCATTTGAAAACTGGGATAGTGAATTTATCTTGATGAAATGAAGATCTTGAATCTAAAATATACAGATGATAAGATTTTAATCAGAAAATATGTAAATTACTTTTTTGAAGTGAAACTTCTATAGGCGCGGTAGGGCAAATTGGTCTGAACGTCATGAAAAGTGAAACGGTGTATTATATTACTATTTTATTATTATTAAAATACTATTTATTATTATTAAATATTTTATTTATTAATAAATTATTATTAATTATTGTAATATTCATAATTATTTATTATTAATAATAAAAATATTATTAAGTGCTTTATATTATTATTTATTATTAAAATTATTATTATTTATTATATTATTTTAATATTATTAAGTGCTTTATATTATTATTAAAATTATTTTTTCTTATTAAAATTATTATTATTTATTATTAAAAATTAAATAACTTTTGTTATGTATTATTTTTATATTAATATATTTAATAATTATTAATTTTGTTTTAAATTTAATTATTTTTAATTTATTTAATATTTATTTTAATATTTATTTAATACATAATTTATATTTAATATATAATTATAATTTTATATAAAAATATTAATAATTTTATTATTATTATATTATAATTTATTATAATATAATTAATTATTGATATATTAATAACATAATAATAAATAAATAATTAAATAATTATTTTAATGATTAATAATAACGTAAAAATATTAATATATTTACTTTAAAAAAAAAATTAACATTATTTAGTGTATGATATTATCATTTATTATTATTAAAATTATTATTTGTTATTAAAATTATTATTATTAAAAATAAAAAAATAAATATTTTTTCATTTAATTAAGAGAGATTTTCTTGAATTAAATTCCACATAACCATTTCCCAATCCTATAAAAAAATCGTTAACAAATGGAAAAAGCAATGCATAAAATCAACTTTTCCTAAGACCTAAGAAGTTTCATTTCTACCGCGCGAGAGTCTCACGCATCTGATTTTTTTAAACACGTGTAGTTGCAGGTAAGTACTTAATGTAATGGTCACACCCACCACTCATATATTTTTCAAATTTATTATACTCGTAATGTACGGTCTCTTACCGACCATTAAAAAAACGTTACAGAATTGATAATCAAAATACGATTTTGAATACATATGATTATAAAATAAACATTTCACAAATGTTTAAAAATTAACACAAACATATACAAAAATATCAGAAAGCAATACTTACCATTTAAAAATTTAAATATCTTGGAAGTACCCTAGTGGAAGACCTCGACCCAGAAACCGAAGTCAAGTGCAGAATTGAATCATCTCGTGCGGCTTTTAATAAAATGAGAAGCGTATTCTGCGATGATAATCTAAACTTGAAACTTCGACAACGGTTAGTCAATGCTACGTTTGGTCAGTGTTATTATATGAAGTGGAATCATGGACCCTCGAAGTTGGTAGTATGAACTGAAAGCATTCGAAATGTGGATACACCGGAGAATGCAACGAGTACGGATGCAACACAAGGGTTCTTCAAATAGCCAAAGTTGGTAGAGAGTTGCTGACTAATATTAAAATCCGAAAAGTGTCCTATTTGGGTCATGTACTTAGAGGAGCAAAGTACAAACTACTGCACCTGATCATCCAAGGCAAAATAGAGGGTCGAAGAGGTATTGGCAGGAGGCAAATCTCCTGGCTCCGCAATATACGTGATTGGACTGGTATAAGGAACGTTGGGGATCTTTTTCGGACTGCCGGGGTCAAAGATGCTTACTTTCAGGTGATAGTCAACGTTAGGGGGACCTGACATGACACCAAGAAGAAGAATAAGAAGGTTTATTGATAGCAACGTAATGTGTACACATTTAAATACATTTCAAAATCACATACACTTGTATATCTTAAGATAAATAGCAGAAAATACATTTAAAAGAGAAGCTGTCAAAAGGTTTGAGCTCATCTCATACCATCCCCCCGGCCAAGATACACACCACCAATATAGGGCGATCCCGGTCGCGAGGACACCAAATGTTTTTCAGCCCACACCCTTGCACGTATAGATTAAGAAAAAAAAATCAGAAAGTAACTTAAATACTATAGGTATCAAAAAAAATAAAAAGTTAACCCACAAATACCACCTCAGATTAACTCAAATGAATAAATATAGGTTCTTTGACAGCATATGGTATATACTAGTTAGTCAAAACGTTTTGAAAGCGGAAATGAAAATACATTTTTTTTGGGGGGAAATCACTTTTATTGCTCAGTATAGTCTCCCATAAGATCAATACACTTAGTCCAACGATCTTCCAACTTTGTTGTCCCATCACGGAAGTGACTTTCTGGAAGGCCTGCAAAATACTCCTCTACGACGGCTATAACCTCTTCGTTTGATGAAAAATGCTTTCCACGAAGGAATTTTTTGAGGTGTGAGAACAGCCAGAAGTCAGAGGGAGCTTAATCTGGCGAAAAGGGTGGATGCTGCAACAATTCGTACCCCAATTCACTGATTTTCGCGATGGTTTTTTGAGCTGTGTGAGCAGGTGCATTGTCTTGATGAAAAATGATTTTTTTCTTCCGTAAACCGGGTCTTTTTTCACAAATTTTTTCATCCAACTGGTCCAAAAGGTCACAATAATAATCAGAGTTGATTGTCTTACCAGTTTGGAGATAATCTATCAATAAAATTCCCAAAAAACTGACGCTAACACCTTCTTGGCCGATTTCTGGACACGAACTCGCTTCGGAGCCAAAGTGCCTGGTTTACACCACTCCTTAGCCTCTTGTTTTGATTCAGGATCATGGTGGTAGACCCAAGTCTCATCCATAGTGATGAATCGACGCAGAAAATCCTTTTTATCCTTTCGAAATTGCTCCAAATGTTGCTCAGAAAGTCGCATTCGAACGTGTTTTTGTTGCATTGTTAGCAAATGCGGCACCCATTGTGCACACAGTTTTTTGAAACCCAAAACTTCAGCCAAAATATGCCATGTTGTTCCATGTGAGATGCCTATGGTGTCAGCTATCACATCCACAGTCGATCGATGATCTACCAAAACCATATCCTGTATTTTCGCTATGATTTCTGGTGTTGATGCACTTTTTGGGCGTCCTGAGCGTGGATCGTCTTCAACGCTTGTACGGCCACGCTTAAACTCCAAAACCCATCGGTGAACGGTTGGAAATGAAGGAGAAGACTCCTTTAATACTTTCACCATCTTTGCATGGATCTCAGTAGCCGATAAACCTTCCAAAACAAAGAATTTAATCACTGCACGATATTCGGATTTTTCCATTGTTAAAAAATACACTGACACGTCAATTTCAAATGGCTTGTAAACAAAGAATGAATTGACGGATCGAAATTAAATTTTGAGTACGTTCTTATGAAAGATGAAATATTAAAATGGCGTAAAAATTTTGGTTTTTCTACTGCTCCATAGATGTCGCTTTCAAAACTTTTTGACTAACCTATTAATTTATAAATTTATTCCGATTTCGCACATACTCGTATATCTCAAAATAAACTGCAGAAAATGCATTTAAGAGTAACATGACCGGGCTCATTCCCTTGGCCGAGATACACCCCACTAATATAGGGCGAGCCCGACCGCTAGGACATCAGGTGTTTTTAAGCGCACACCCTTGTACATGTAGACTAAGAAAAAAAACAAATTTATATATTCCAAAAAAAAAATTCAAAAGTTAAATATAAAAATACATTTGTATAAAAATAATACAAACATGACATGGCCAACAATAAGATCCATTGTCCTAACCAACATACTGCAAATTATAATCTGTTAACAATAAAATTTAAATAAAATCGTATAATTTATCCACTCCAATACACGAAAAACAACGATTCCCTCTCTGATTTTCACTTATGGCCTCTTTAAAATATTTCTGGTTGGGTGGAAGATATTGCCACATAGCAATAAGTCTGCCACGTTGTACTGTATACAACGAAAGTGTATATACAATTAAAAAAACACGTATCAAATTTTTAAAAGATATCGGAAAGTTTGAGAGAAAAAAAGACAAAGGGAAGAAAAATATTGAAAAAATATATATTCATAATAAACTTAATCAGACAATAATAGTTGAATCGAATCCCGTGTTAGGGCGCCCTTAATGGAAGTAAGTTTATTATCACTTGACACGCCAGAAGAAGAAATGGACACGCTACTTCAAAAGTTGGAACACGACAGAAAGCTCCTGGGGTCTGAAAATAAATAGGTCAAACAAGAGTTGATGATAATAGACTGCTATAACAAACTGTCACCATATATTGGATAAGTCTGTAGTAACTGGTGATCACGGGGATAGTTGAGGGAAGGTGAGAAAGTGGAAGATGTTCTGTGAGATGATGATTCCAATCTTTTTTTTTATCTAACGATTCTGTCTTTTATCATTTTATTCTTAATTTTATCAATTATTTATCGTGCCCCTTGTATCGTGATATTTGTTTCCGACTGTTGATTATAAAGGGACTTTCAAATTGAGCGTTTTTTTTTTATTCAATTTTTTTTAAATTCTTGAATAAAACACACAATTTGCTTTGATTTCAAAAAACTTTTTATTGGTCATTGAAGTATAATGTATGACATTTAAACACAAAAAACAATATCCGTCAAATGTTCGCCTCTTGCAGCTCCACAGATGTTCACTCTTTTGTCAAAATTTTCGATGACATTTTGGCATAATTGCGGTTCTAACTCACCAATAACGCAAATAATTTTGTTCTTCAGCTCAGGAATTGATTGGGGGTCATTCTTATAGACCTGGCTTTTCACGGAACCCTAGAGAAAATAGTCCAACGGTGTCAGATCACATGATCTTGGTGGCCAATTAACATCACCGTTTCCGGAGATTACAATACATAAAATAATTATTAATTTGAACGCGTTGTTGTGTTGTATACGACTCCATTTTTATAAATATCATACATTACACTTATCAAATGTCACAAGACTCAGACAAGCCATCTGTGTTTTATCTAAGAATTTAAAAAATCACTCAATTCGAAAGACCCTGTACAATACCCCGTTGCATAAGTATAATATATTATGTAATATCACCCGAATCAAAAATCGTGTACTTTATCTTCACAGACAGACAAAAAATATGAAGGAAGAGTTACGAAGGATATTGAACGGCGTGTAGTAATAGAAAACAAGGTCAATTGGGCACTAAAACAAATATACTCGAACTGGACAGTTTCAAAATCTGTTTAGGTAATTTGCCACAGCAGTATTTCAGTATCATTTTTTTGTACGGGAGTGAAACGGCAGACAAGTGTCTTACCACCAGGCCACGACGACCTCCATGGTCTGGTGGTAAGATACTTGTCTGCCGATCCAGAGGTTGCGGGTTCGATCACCGCTGGAACCCAGATTTTTTTAAATATGATTCCAGTCTGGTTAACACTTAGGGCCTATAATAACATCTTTCTGGTTGGTTGGAAGAGATTGCCACATGGCAATAAACTCGCCAGGTTAAAAAAAAACATTGACGTGGCAGAAATGAGCTGAATAAATGCTGTAGAAATGTGTACTCTTAGAAGAAAACATGACCTTAAAACTTATGACAGAATATGGAATTAAGTGACTGAGTTGTTGTGTCATGTATTCCCAAGTGTTGAATAAGATAAAGTAGAACACAGAAATGTAAGAAGGGAGAGAAATCGTAGAAACAGTACGAGAAGATGTGTAAATGTCATCATCATCCTGTCGTGTTGCTTATGACTGAACATCTTAACTCCCTTCTGACGACTTTTCTCCATCCATCCCTGCACTACGCGGCTCTTAAGGGTAGTCCAGTTGCATGTTTCGCTTGTTTAGTCCAACACATTGGGGTTATTCCTCTTGTGCGTAGTCTTTTCACGCCTCCAGTAACCGCAAACTTCTCAAAACTGTCTCCTTGACCACGAGCAATGTGCCCAAAGAATCAAAGGACTCGTCGAAGGCATATTGTCGACAATCTTTCGGTGATTATTAGTTCTTCGAAAATGGAGGTGTAAGCTAGCCTTACTGCCTTAGTATTCGTAATATCCTTCTCCAGCAACATATTTCAAATGCATCTATTCTATGTCTCTCGCTTCCCTTAGAGTTAAAGTTTATACGCCATACATGGATGGTATATTGATAAGAAGAGGGACTTAACTAGACGTGTTTTCATCGTGATGATATATGTGGAAAAGGTGAAATATATGTGTATCATTACATTTTCGTTAGAAGTGAAGCGCTGCTCAGCAAGTGCGTGTCCCATCGATGCAAATAAGTAGTAATCAGATGGAGCCAAGTCTGGTGAGTAAGCCGCATGCGAAACTATTTGCCAACTAAACGCCTCAATCGTTTCCTTGACCGGTTAGGCAGTGCGCGATGATGCATTATCATAGAGCAAAATCACTTTGTATTACCTCTTTTGATATTCTGGTCGTTTTTCAAACAATGCTTGGTTCAAATCCATCATTTGTTGTCGGTAGCGTTCAGTATTAACGGTTTTGCCCAGTTTTAGCAGCTCATAATAGATAACACCCTTCTGATCCCACCAAACACAGAGGATTGTCTTCCATCCATAGCGATTTGGCCTTACAGTCGATGTCGCTGGTTTGTTTGGAGTTACCCATGATCTTTTACATATAGGATTCTCGAAATATGTCAATTTTTTATCGCCAGTCATAATTCGATGGAGAAATGATTTTCTTTTTGTACCTGGCGAGCTGCATTTCGCAAGTGGTTTTCCTGTTGTCTTTCATTCAGTTCGTGTGGAACCCATTTTTCCACCTTCTGGATCTCCCCATGGCTTTCAAACGTATGGAGACGGCTTCTCGTGTCACATTTAATTGATCCGCGAGTTATTGTTGCGTTTGAGTGTCATCCTCATCCAACAATGCTTGCAATTCGGCGTCTTCAAACTTTCTCGGTGGTCTACCACGTTCTTCGTTTCTCACATCAAAATCGCCACTTTTGAATTTTTCGAACCACTCAAAGCACTGTGTTTTACCAAGAACATGCTCACTGTAAGCTTCGACCAGTATTCGATGTGATTTTACATCAGTTTTCTTCAAATGGTAACAGAAAATCAATGCTGTCTGCAAATCGTAGTTTTCAGGCACAAAAACAGACATGTTCAACGCTATGAAAACATATGTAGTTGTATTAAACTTTCATTTTTGTGAGTTAAAAGTCTTTAACAAATGTAAACACAAGAAAAAAGCGCAAATGACGCGGTTTGACAGTCACTACATTGACAACTAGAGCCATCTTTGAGGAATTTCCGGTTTCATATTTACAGACCTGGTATATTGCAAGAAAGAGGGACTTTACTAGGCGCCTTTTCGTCGTGATGATATATGTGAAAAAGGTGAAATATATGTGTATGTGTCCTAAAGATAGGAAAGTATAGCGCTCTGTTTATCTGCCTACCTCAGCACGGATTCGGCATGATGCTATGTATCGTTATTAATACTGTTAATTAATTGTGTATAAATAAATAATAATTATAATTCGAATATTTTTTGCGATTCATTGTATACAGTGCAACCTGGCGGAAATATTGCAATATGACAATATTTTCCAGCCAATCTGGTTAAAAAGGCCTGGAAGGAAAATCAGACTACAATTTTTATTAAATCTAGCTTTCAACGGGAATCGAATCACCTGGATTGGAAAACATGCGTTTTATGAACTAAACGGTAGTCTTTTACTTTTCCGGTTTGGCTTGAAGAGATCGCCACATGGCAATTTGTCCGACAGATTGTTATACAATGAAGTGTGAGAATAACTTTTGTGACTGAGAGTGCTGTAAGATATGATGCAATACGATGTACATGAACCACGTTCATAAATACAATTAATTGTTATCCTTGACAGTGCTGGCACTACAGATCTTCAATTGCTGTCAGATCGCGTGACTCGGCCCACTTAAGAAGCGTCATTATGCGCTAAATGTTTTGTGCGAAACACATTTAGCACTCGTAGAATCGAGCTGCATGGGCACCGCGATTCTGCGACTGTCGTTCTGACTAACAATGTTTGTTCCATCGACAGGAAAATCAACGACTAACTTCCATTCTGCATAAAGAAGATTCACTACTTAAGAAAATTCCAAGTAAATCATCTTTGATTAACTGAAAGATACTTTGGAAAACATTTCATAAGAATCAAGTCGGTAAATGGTCGGTCACAAATGACAGGACTTTAAATATTCATGTTTATTGGTATCAATATAATAAGTGTATATGTAAATTATGTGTAAAAATAATATCGGTCAAATGGCTACCTGGGATCATGTTACAGATGACGACTCTTTGAGAAAAAATTTCAATAACAGATTCACATAAATGGATACATATATCTGCAATGACACGAGTGATGTTGGATTTAAGGTCATCGATGGATTTTGAATTCTTGGCGTACACTTGAGATTTAAGAAAATCCCAAAGAAAAATAATGTAAATGGGTTAAATCACACGATCGTGGCGGTCAATTCACATTTCCACGACGAAAAATTACGCGGTTGGAGAACTTTTCCTGCAATAAAGTAATTGTTTCATCATCATTATGACAAGTAACACCATCCTGCTGGAACCACATGTCTTTCAAGTCAAACTCTTTCAATTAATGCCACAAAAAAGTTTGAATCATGTCGCGATACCGATTTCCATAGACCAATAGAAGGTATTATTTTATAGAGTTGCGCAACAAGAGTTGCAATTTTAAATTTACCGCCATTTTTCAGCTGTCAAACGTATAATGTTCATAATAGACATACATTAACTGAGCAGAAAGAAACCAGAGTATCTGTACCTACCATTCGAGAACACAAATGCTGTCACTCCCGTAATGCAAATGGATGGAGAAACATTACCAAATTGTGACTCCTTTAAGTATCTTGGGTCAATCATCCATAGCGATGGAGGATGTGCAGCAGATATAACACATAGAATTAGTGTGGGATGGATGAAGTTTAGATCAATGACGGGAGTTCTATGTGATCTGAAAATGGTAAAGTTAAAAGGAAATGTATACCAAACGATTGTCAAACCCCGCACTCCTCTATGGCTCCGAATGCTGGACGATGTGTAACTCTTACTCTAAGCAACTAGAAACTGCTGAAATGCGCATGCTAAGATGGTCAGCAGGTGTGACCCTAAGAGACAAAATAAGAAGCTTACGCATTCGTGGAAGCCTGGGTTTTACAGACATCAACAGCAAAATGGAGGAGAGGCGATTGAGATGGTATGGGCACGTTGGACGCAGAGCACCCGATCACATTGTGAACCAGGCAATCTCCATGGATCTTCCTTGAATAACAAACAGAGGAAGACCAAAGAATTCATGGGTGGTGCAAAGAGATAACCTGATGCAGAGGCACGGCCTGGGGGACGTAGTCCGGGACAAAAGAGCATACAACTTGAGGACGAGGAGAGCTGACCCCAACAATCTTCGCAGACAATGAGTTGGGATGGAGCCAGGGAGAGAGAACGAGACATACGTTATCTATATATAACCTTAAAATTAATCATATAGCGGCACACAATTGTAGAACTTAATTAAAATTTTAAATTGCAATTCTTGTTGCGCTATTCTATATACCATTATCATGAATTTTGATACGATCTCCCAAAATGGATTGTCATCAAACATTTTCTAAAGCGCACATACCACCCATATCTTTAACATTTAGTGACAGGCCATTCCACGGTACGAGACCAGCAACGGTAAAAGCCCTCTCATAATACCCAGTATTGTATTGTATTACACTTTCGTTGTATATAGTACAACCTAGCAGGCGTATTGCTATGCGGCAATCTCTTCCAATCAACCAGAAACATGTTGAAGTAGCCTTAAGTGACAAAAGGACTGGAATCCTTTTCAAAAAAATTTGGGTTTCAGAGGGATTTGAATTCTTAACATCCGGGTTGGGAAACAGACGTCATACTAACTAGGCCATGTATCCATTTATTCCATGAAGAAGAAATTGACTTCAAAGTTATGTTCTTCTCGGGAAAAAGAAAACAATGCGTCAAAACAAAAATTACTAAATATATTGTTTTAATAAATCATTTCAAGTCATCAAATTAACTTAGTTTTAACGTTCATAGGGAAGATTTATTTTTTGACGTTATGATTTCTCATATTTGGAATTATCCGCAGTCCCATTAAATAGCATTGACGTTTAAAGGTCAAGGGATGCCCAGAAATTACGAGAATCCGATATTAAGACCTTTATTCTATTTACAGCAGTCAGTGTTACCTAACCTATAGCCTAACCTATATCATAACGTTCAATATGTAGCCTACTGCTAATCTTGTTTGAATATAGCACTTTATGCAGCGATTCTTAAACCGATACCTGCGGAACCATTTGCGCCCATGGAGTTATTTGCAGGCGATAGCTGAAAATTATTAAATATAATTAAAAAAGTAATATTAAAAAAAAATGTTTTAATATATTTATTTTTATTTAACATTGATGCAACCACATCTGGCGGATTTATTGCTTTAAAGCAATTTCTTCAAATCAACCATATTTAATTATTGACAAAATTAAAAAAAAATATCTTAAACTAACACAAAAAAAACAAGTGTAATAATTTAAAAAAATATTGTTTTAATATTTTTTTTATAAATATGTATATTTAAATTCAATACGTGTATGTTTAATATACGAGTATTACAAAATATTACCAAATTTAGCTAAGTAGACTTACGTAATTGTGGAATATATTCGTATACGAGTATTTTAACATATAGGGGAAAAAGTGGAATTATTTTATGTTCCATCAATTTATTAATTGAGGCTTGTTAATGCTGCTTTAGTTTTTGGCAAGTCTCTTCTAAAATATCGATAAGAATGTGATATATATCAGGGATGGCCAACAGATCTATCGCGAAGCAATTTTTCGTCGATTGCCGCGATCTTCGTAACTTACAATATGGCGTGCGATATTACCAAATCTCATCACGCGCTCGCACTTGTCAAGGCTGTCAATTACGAGTAGTTATTCTTTTTTAGTATGTAGATATGTTTACTCCGAATAAATGTATGTATGTTATTTAACATGTGTGTATACGTATTCTTTTCTTTAATATTTTTTTAGCGAAATAAATTCCGCTCATACATATTAATATACTTTTAGTTATTATTTATTTAAATATGTGTGTTTTTTTTTTTCGTAAAAAGATCGCGACTTTTTTCCCGTAAACAGTCAATTAACAAACAACTTGGCCACCCCTGATATATAATATGATTGAGTCAGGAATATCGTTCCAAAGTCGAGCCGAGTGAACCGCAAAATATGATGCATATGTGAAGAATCATGTGTTGCTATACAAGATTAGAGAAATGGTCCTTTTATATTTTATCATATAATATATTAAGAGAAAAATGTGTATCTAAGATTTATTTTCAACCTACGAAAGTACGATCATATAACTTCATACCAGAAGGCATTGAACTGGTTGAATGTTAGAAATAGACGACAAATTAATATACTGTCTCTATTGTATAATATCCTTAACTGTCCCGCCGCTCTCTCTTATCTCGCCGAAAATTTTCAACGTCTTTCCAATCATGGATTAGCGCTACGCTCAAACAGCTATTGTCTTGGCCTATTGGCCTTTCCAGTTCACCGCTCCTCTTTTTTTACGTCGTCCTTTACTGTCCACGCAGTGAGACTCTGGAATCAGTTACAAAATCAATATAAGACTCGCTCCGTCCTTGACATGTTTTAAGAAACGACTGAAAAAACTCTTAATTTCTAGTCAGTAAAATAACGTGTTTCATTCCTGATTCATCTTTTCCTTACCTTTCCACCATCCCTTCCTTTCCTTTTGATTGATATCTCACTTTATATGAAAATTAATGTTCGGGTGATTGCCCGTCTTTGTGGGATTCGTGGGCATATGCTCACGTATGTGTTTATGGGTTTCGTGGTGATGGATAGTCATTTGAATAATTTATGCAACCACGTAACTTGCTTAATTTACTTTTGTCTGGTTGGTTGGAAGGATTGCCGCCTGTAAATAAGCCCGTCAGAATGTATTTGCAATAAAAGTGTTAAATAAATAAATAAAAAAATAGAAAATCGCTAGATTGGTCTGACACGATTGATCATGCTTAAATGTGCCACTAGGAAATGCTGTACATCAGCGACGCGTTAAATCGTCTTTCACGCTTAATTCATGTCTTTTAGCGTATGCACGGTTACATGTTTTGAACAATGTTTGAACATCATTTTCAATCGTAACTGTGAGAAATTAATTAGTCAATGAAATACAATGCCAAAGATTGCACTAATTTTACTCATATGGCAATGTCTTCAATATCAATTTTACTGATATGCCAATGTCTTCAATATCAATTTTACTGATACGCCAATGTCTTCAATATCAATTTTACTGATATGGGAATTTATTCAATATCAATTTTAGTGATATGGCAATTTCTTTAATATCAATTTTACTGATATGACAATGTTTTATTATATTCAATGCTTTTATTATTCTTTAACTACGCTTGAATATATAAGCTCGTACAAACAAATCATAATGTCATCTCCCTCACGGGGTAGACATAGAAGAAAGAGCGTCAGACATTCCTATCTCGAAACATATCCTTCGCCTCTTTTATCATACATCCATACAAGTTGCTACGATTTTGCTGTATTTTAATATTTTCTTGTTTCAAAATATCATTCATTTGACTCATCTATGCTTTCCTTAATCTTCCTCAATCATACCCTCTGCTTACATTTGAACTATATATTTGTTTGTTAATCTTTCGTCGTTCATTCGTTCTACATGCTCAAACAATCTCAGAGTGATCTTCTTCATCCTTGTCAATACACAGTTTACATTCATTTCGTAATCTGTCATGCACATATGAGGAGGTAATATTAAAAAAATAATATTTCCAACAAATCAGAATGTTGGGAAATCGCAAAAAAAAACTGTTTACATTAAAAATATACGACATAATAATTAATTGTAAAAATATCTGAAATCCTTAAAGTCACTTAAGGTGACTTGATTTGTTGTTTAAAATCGAATCATAATAATTAAAATAGTTATTCTAGTTTAAAATATGGACATGATCCTTTTTGTAAGAACAATTCTATGTTGCTTTAATTTTTGTTGATTGAACAGGTCTGGGACATGATGATTTTTGTTCGATTTCAAAAATATTTGACAAAAAATAATCAATAAATAATTCGGTAGAGTAATTTATTTTAATTTTAATCAAGTAAAATAAGTAAAGTGTTACAAAATATGTAGAAATATTACTATAAAACTATAAATATATGTAGGTAGATAAAGCTTTATTATGATATTACACTGCACGTACGATTTAAAACTGACAGTTGCTGGTGAACTGGTATGAAGCTAGACGCAATCGGAAAGCTATCATTGGTCAATTCGGACATGATTTTTTTTATTGGTTTAAAGCCTGAACATGATTCTTTTTGAAAAAATACTGGTTTTTTTATTATGATTTTAAAATGATTTATGAATTTTTTCATTAAAATGAAAATGTTAAATGGCTCCGTAACATCGATAAGAAAAAATCTGCTTTATCAACTCAATTTTTGTACCCGATGGGCATGATCTTTTTTAAATGTTACCTACCTCATATATTGTCGCCCTACATATGTATTTTTCTCAGTGCGTGTACTCGTATTTCTACAATATTTATACGAGTCTTTTTAGTTTTTTTTTTCACATCCACCCTTTACTTTCATACATCAAAGTTGGTAATAATACACTTTGTTTTGTTACCAACTTGTATATTTTTTTAATATATCTAATGAATAATTTCACGTATATGAAATTACATTTTGTTATTTCTAATAATCATAATTCATTCATTCGTTTCTATGGTACCTTTTAACAAATCTAAATGGGTGATTAAGAAATATAGAAGTGCGTGACCTGGAGATAACATTGCCTTTGACCCTAGTAATCGAACTTTTGGGCTTAAAACCACTGGAGTATGCAAGGAACCCGCGTTTCGTGAATACACGTGTTTGCCAACACTACTGCATGTGAAGAAATAACAATACTCGTGCAACAAGACAGGGTTGATAATTTTTTCGAGACTAGACCTCGGAAATCGTCAATAATTACAATATAATAACAAAGAAAAGTTATAAAATAATTTGTATATTTTGTAATAAATGTTACACGTTTATTTATATTTTTGTTATATTTAAGTTTTTAACTGTTATAATTTAATATTATAAGGAATTACCAATTTTCATTAAAAAAAAAAATCGTCTCCTCAATCTTGAACATGCCCACGATCAAAGCTTAGTTGAGAACCCCTGACTAAGCGCAATCATTCGAACGAATTCACGATAAATGTGAATTGATTCTATATTTTTGCAATATATATACAGTTAAACGATTTAATTTGACAGTTCCAGCGTACAGAGATTGCGTATGGAGTCGTGGAAATGTATCGGAACACAATTATATGGTCGTGTGGATGGAAAATTGTTTTCTCAGAAGTGAAGAAATTGATTTCCTCGCAACGGAGAGCGCTGCCTCACAATAATGTGGACTTGGATGCATGGAACGTTTCCATAATTGAATTTAATCGTGATTCCAACGAATTTTCCGTGACCTCAGCTATGACGAAGCTAAACGTGGAAATATGTGGAACTATGTAGGGGTAAAATTCTACAAAGGTTTCTTTGTTTTTTAAGTGGGTCGAGATTAAATAGTAATGAAACAAATAATTTTTTATGAGGGTTGTAAAGACCTGAGAATGAATATCGCTAAATCCAAATTCGTTGTGATAAAAAGTGTGAAAGTAAAATTTAATGTTATATATGAGTGAGTAATGAAAGATGAGAGCAAGTTGAAGAATCACACAATATGAACTACAGTATTTTAGTATCATATTTGATATATGGCAGTAAAATGTGGACATTGAAACTGATAAGGCCGAATAAATTGTGTGGAATTGCGTGCTCTTTTAGTACGAACTTTGAAGGATGGGATTAAATCAAACAATGTAGACTTAAGTCTTATGTGTTGATTAAGATGAAAGAAAGAAATTGGAGATGATTTGGACATGTAGAACGAATGAATGAAGAAAGTAAATTTGTGGTCAACTGTTGGCATGCAAATTTCGAATGGGTTCGCAACGTATGCAGGTTGCTGTATGCAGATGACATTTTAGTGTTGGCGAAGAGCGAAAATGAGCTATAGAGTTTGATAAGTAAATTGTATGAGAGATGTAGAAAAAAATGTATTGTTATGAAATCCAAAGTAATTGCGATAGAAAAGTGTGAAAGGAAAATAAATGTGACATATGGGACAATAATAAAGTATTGGAGCAAGTAAAAGTATCCGGCGGTAAGTAATACACATCGGGCTTAAGAAAGAGACTGTCGGCCATAATCGGTTAACTTCGGCTTTGTAGAGCGTCGTCTTTGTCATTCATACACGTGTTCCGTCGCGAGACTGTTAGCTCATCGTGCGACAGAGACGATGCTCTACAAAGTCGAAGTGAGCCGATTATGGCGGAAAGTCTCTTTCTTGAGCCCGGTGTGTATTTTTTTTGTAGATACAATATTGTTTCCACAGCATTATTTTGGTGCCAACTTTGATGTATGGGAGCGAAACGTGGGCATAGGAAAGGACTGAGATGAGCCGAATAAATGTTTTAGAAATACGTGCATTGAGAAGAATATATGATAAAATACGTTATGAAGGGATTATGCATGAATGACAACTTCAGGCTGAAGTATTTAGTAAGATTGAGAAGAGCACGCTGATGGTTTGGACACGTGGAACGAATGAATGAAGAAAGAATTACAGAACAAGTATATAGTGCAAATGTTAATGGAAGGCATGCTAGAAGACCAATGAAAGCAAAGTTATATCTAGTCAACGATATTTTAAAAGAGGGAAATGTAGAGAGAAATCGTAGGAGCTGTAAAAGAAGGTGTATTGATGTAGAAGAGGCGAAGATCTGTATCGAGATAGGAAAGTCTTGCGTAATGTCTCCTCTACCTACCCTGATAGTAAAAATTCTTGACGGTTTGCATGTAAAAAAATCTTAACCTAACGTCATTCGTCTTACACCAGCTTTTATTATTTACAGCTGTTTTTCATCTTCATTCTTCGTTGAAACAAGTTTCAGCGCGGTACATTAAGTACTTAGAAAAAAATGTTTATTGACTTATTTTATTTAACACTTTTATTGCAAATATAATCTGGCGGGCTTATTGCCAGGCGGCAAAATCTTCCAGCCAACCAGACAAAAGTAAATGAAGCAAGTTACGTGGTCGCATAAATCATTCAAATGACTATCCATCGCCACGAAATACATAAACACATACGTGAGCATAATATGCCCACGAACCCCACAAAGATGGACAGTCACCCGAACATTATTTTTCATATAAAGTGAGATATCATTAATCAAAAGGAAAGGAAGGGATGGTGGAGAGGAAAGGAAAAGAAAAATCAGGAATGAAATACGTTATTTTACTGACTAGAAATTAAGAGTTTTTTCAGTCGCTTCTTAAAGCACGCCAAGGACGGAGTGAGTCTTATATTGGTTTGTAACTAATTCCAGAGTCTCACTGCATGGACAGTAAAGGACGACGTAAAAAAAGAGGTGCGGTGAACTGGAAAGGCAAATAGACAATCTCTTTTTGAGTGTAACGCTAATCCATGATTGGAAAGACGCTGAAAATATTCGGCGAGATAAGAGGGGGTGGCGGGACAGTTAAGGATATTAAACAATAGAGAGAGAGAGTATGTGGATTTGTAGAGTAGGTCTATTTCTAATATTCAACCAGTTCAATGCCTTCTGACATGAAGTTATATGATCGTACTTTCGTAGGTTGAAAATAAATCTTATTCACATATTTTGAAGACGCTGTAATTTGTCCAGCTGTTCCTCTGTAACATCCAAGTAACAGACGTCCGCGTAGTCCAGAATCGGGAAGAGCAGATATTGTACGAGTAAAATTTTTATTGTAAGTTATGGATATAAAGGAGGGGTATGAGAAGATGTATGGATGTTGAAGAGGCGGAGAATGTGTATCAAGATAAAAAGATATCCTCTGTGCCAATACCGACGGGAATATGGCGTGTTGGTACATACTCGTATATATGCGACGTCACTTGTTGACAAAAAAGGGCTTTTCTAAAGGGACTCACCCCTGAGTGGGAAAATAATGGTATAGATCATTCAGCCAGAAGAGTCATTTTGCAATAATTTGAGCAACAGTGCGTTTACAAAAACTTGTCACTTTATTTTTTGAATGAAGTGAAAAAGCAAAAAAATTATAAAAATAATATTTTATACTCAAACATTGAAATGAATACACACGTTTCGTTAATTAAAAATGCTGTCAGCTTAAATTGTAATAATCATAAAAATAAAATGAAAGTGAGTTTATTTCACATATTAATTATTTAGGCATGGAAGATTCTAGGAAACATTAAATAACAATAATGGAATTTTTCAAAATTAAAAATAAATATAAGTACAAGTATTATTCATATAAAGTAAAAATGTTCGCCAGCTTTAATTAAATTGAACATAAAAATAAAATAAATGTAAGATTATTTGACATATTAATGTATCATAATTACAATGCCAAATAATAAAGTTCTAAAATAATAGTGGATGGAGTGATACTAAATTCTAGGAAACTTTAAGTTATAACAAAGTACTTTCTAAGCTTTCGAAAAATTTTGAATTATACATTACATTAGACAAAATTCGCAGTCCTAATTTCGACATGGTAATGTTTTTTTAATCACCGAGTATGTTAACAACAATACAAACGTGCGATCTGCGCGAACCAATCGTGTGGTATTCTAAAACCAATACCACTACTTAAGTTGTGTAATACAGAGAGTTACTCACACCATTACAAAATTACTCTTCTGGCTGAATGATCTATAGCGAGAACCGATTTAAAGTCTTACGTGACAGGATACGGAAAATGACACACAGCGCATTAAATAAACTTAACTGCACAATATTTATTTATTAATAAAATTTACGTATACAGGTTAAACCAAATAATATACAAAGGTTAAGGGGAATAACAATGAGGTACAGTAATAAGAAATAAAAATAAATAAATAAATAATTGATACACCGAAACAATGCAAACTTAACTCACATTTTTTCTAAGAAAGCTTAAAATTTCATATTTTTTAAAATTTTTTTTCTAGAATTTATAATATGTCAATATCGGAGGCTCCATTCAAAAGGGACAGCTCGGGACACAAATAATGAGCACTTGGCAAGTTAGTCCTACTTATTGCTAGTCTAAATAAATCAATATTTATCTACCTTGAATAGTTGCCAAGAACATAAAACTATATTATTCAACATAGTTGAATTACACGTAGCTCCCGTCAGTAACTTAAATATATAAGTAGAAACTCTCACATCCCTCCTCACGCTTAGAAGGTAGTATCCCAGTATACTTAGAAGAAACCTTGTAGGATAGAGCCACGGGTTTTATTTATTTTTTATTTATTTAACACTTTTATTGCAAATACAATCCGTTAACACTTTTATTGCAAAAATATTTATTTAACACTTTTATTGCAAATGCAAATAAATTAAATAAATTTTAAGTCAAAAGTGACAATAATTGAAATTTAATTGCTGAAAACATGAAAAAAACATCGGCCGACGTTCACAAAACGGGCGAAGTGACCACCTCAAATGGATGCCCGCGAGTTACTGAGATTATATTTCTTGCGTTCCCATATACCGAAGTAGAGTGAGAGTAAGACGTGAACCCCATAGCGGTTTTTTAGAATGAATATACCTACGTCACACACTGGCACACGTTTGATTGTATTGGTGAATTTATTCCCGATTTTCACAAAATATCTCTGATATGGCCGATAAGTGCAAATTATTATTAATATTAATTTTTTCATTCAATGCGTAAATAAATGTATTACGGAGGAATACCTAAAATCTGAACCCAGTATTTATTATATTTATAGAGATATTAAAGTTTTTTAGAAGCAATGTGTACTAGTTACACATCACAGGGAAGGAAGGGTTAAAGTATGCGTGCAAAATATTTGTAGGGATCGAGCAATCCTTTGAAAACCCATATTCGATTGGCCCAAGCCCTTGCATTCTCCATTTTTTTTATATAATTCGGAGATCAGCACACTCAAGGCATGAAATAGAACAAAAAATATCATTAAGATGGCGTGACACTAATTCAGATATAGTAAAGGGTTGCCATACGAATGAATAAATGATAAATTAGAATATTATTCCTGACGGAGTGAAACAAAAACGAGATATCATTTTTTTTAAATAAAAGTGGGTTTTCGTCACGATTTGTATCCGTGTAACCTTTAAGAATTATTTATTAGGGTTTTGATTGATAAAGCTAAAGTAACCTAAATCTACAATAAATTGAATACGTGCCCTCGTTAAAAAATACACTTTGGACAATCTAAGAAACGATAACTGGAGTAATGCATTAAACAGTGATAAGGTTAGGAATTTAGTTTTGTCAATATTTACGTCAAACGTAATAAAAATTCAGATCACGTGGCGAAACGTTTTGTTCCATAGTCAAGTGGTTTCAATTTGTCTTTTGTACAGCTCCTTCGTAAACAAACTGCACACATTGAGCAATCATTATGTGCATTGTATGGATTTTCATGACTTAGGGTACAAACAGGGGTTAAGGGAAGAAGTAGTTATTGGCGGGATGAATTGATTAAATTGTATGTGCTGGGTTCGTCTTGTACTAGCTATTTTTTGTATTGTATGATTCCTTGGCAAATAAAATATGTTAACACTTACATACTAACTTATAACTAGATAACAATTCATACAACTAATATTTTTTTTAATTAACTTTCTAGAACGTACATGTTCACTCGTTCAGGCTACTTGTATTCCATCACATTCTCTCAGACCTTGGTCGTCCCAGCTAATACTGTAGGTGGACTAGTCAGGCAACAGATAATGCTTCGGGAGCCTGTGCTTATAACATCAACGTGTAGATGGAAAGCAAAAATAATAAAATATAATTACAATAGTTAAATTCAATCAACAATACAAGAGGAGGAAAAAATAAAATCTCCCACAAGAACCATTCGAAAATATAGGGCAAATTCATCACCCAGCTGGGGTAGGCAGAGAGGACAGAGTGCCAGATTTTCCTATTTCACAACGCATATTTCACCCTTTCACACCATACACCTTCTTACATAGCTCACATGATTTCTCTTACTTCGTACTTTTCCTTCTTTCAAAATATCATTTACTTGATCCAACAATACTTTACTTGGTCTTTCTTTAGCACGTCTTTCACATTTGCACTCTTTATTTATATTTTTAGACATTTGTTATTCATTCGTTCCACGTGCTCAAACCATTTCAGAGTGCCCATTTTAATTTTACTCAACACATCAACTTTAAGTTTACATTCATTCCGTATTCTGTTATATATTGTCACTCCATGTACGTATTCTGTTATATATTGTCACTCCATCTCGTATTAGATTTCGCAACATTCATCCTTAGACCTACCTCTTTACATCTCTCATACAATTTACTTAGAAGAACTGCAATTCCTCTTAATTCTCTGTCATGATACAGAAATCCGCACACATTCCCATTATGTATAACTCTTCTAAGAAATCCTACATTTTTTACTGTAGTTTGTGTTTACTCATCCAGATTAATTCCCAAATATTTTACACTTTCTACTTCGTCTATAGCACTAAAAATTTACTTTCTACTTCGTCTATAGCTCTATAATTTATACTTTACTCTTCGTTCATAGCTCTATAATTTATACTTCACTCTTCCTTCATAGCTCTAAAGTTTATACTTTCTACTTCATCTACAACTCTACAATTTATATTTATATTTAGTACTTCGTATAAAGCTCTATAATTTATACTTTTCACTTTAATTATAGCTCTATAATTTATACTTTCCGTTTTCTCTATATCTCTATAATTTATACTTTCCACTTCGTCAATAGCTCTATAATTTATACTTTCCACTGCGTCTATAGCTCTATAATTTAGGTTTTCCACTTCGTCTATAGCTCTATAACTTATTATTAATTTGCTATTTGTGAGTCTGAAGATCTAGATCCAATACTTGATGTTGCAGTAAAAATCTGGAGACATAGAATTAAAGCGGAAATTCAAGCCTTGTTCCGTTAACTCTAAATTACAGATCCAGATGAATAGCATGGATAGGTTATGTTTGTCGGACAGCTATTGACCAAGCCATTATATGTTAGTTGCGCCTACAGCAAAATCAAGCGGAAGACGACCCTTAAATATCCAAACAGAGCTACATGGACAATGTGTTCTTCGAGAAACTGGGGGAAAAAGGAAAGATGATAGCAAAAGATCAAAAATCGTCTGAGATGGTTCTGGAAGCTAAAGCTCTGGAGGAGTTGTGCGGTAATTAGACAGACACAGGCGCCAAATAAACGACAATTGATCTTCGGAGTAAATCTGGCAAAGATAATATCAATTAAAGCATTCTTATAAATCAACTCTTAACAATGTCTTGTCCGAAAATACGAAATGTGAGTATCGATACCCTACAAATCAAAGTAAACAGGACAATGGACCAATAAACCTCCCAGACTTCAGGTATTCTTTAGAGCCGTTGAACTCAGTGAAATACAGGTATTTTTTCAATTAGTGCGGTTTTGATAAGTGCGATTTTAGATTAAGTTCGATTAATAATTTTGTCCCACGATTCGTTAAATAATGAGAAATTCGACGCAACTCGGTTTTCTCGATACATAAAAGTTGTCTGGAAAAATATTATAACACATTGTGGAAATGATATAAGGGAAGTGGCGACTCAGATATAATTGATGAAATGAATAGCATAAGAATATATGTTAACGTATATTGAGTGCGGTCACCAATCTTTCGAGTTGAAAGAGGTACCGACTGAAAATGGTTGAAAGAGATACCGACTAAAAATAGTTGAAAGAGATACCGACTGAAAATAGTTGAAAGAGATACCGACTGAAAATAGTTGAAAGAGATACCGACTGAAAATAGTTGAAAGAGATACCGACTGAAAATAGTTGAAAGAGGTACCGACTGAAAACACTTGAAAGAGGTACCGACTGAATATATGTTACGAGTAGACTAATTGACATCGCAACATCAGCTCATCTCTCTCATTAGTGATAATTTATTATTTGATTTAAATGAATTATTAATAATAGTCAACAATCTTGTGTGTTTATGTGCAATTTAATTTAAAAAATGGCTTCAGAATTTCAGTTCCAAGTTGTCTTCTTTTGAAAGTAGCTTTTTGAAATTCAAAAATTGCACACACAGTGGCGTAAATTGTTTGATGAAATTAAAAAATTACAGATAAAAATACTTACAATTTCATCATTACGCCGACAAAAAATATTTTTAACTCTGGTTTAGAGTTATTTTTCGCTAAAAAAATCATCACTCATCATATAAATGTATATCCTTCATATAAATGTTCACTTCACTTCATATAAATGTTCATACTTGTTATAAATGTATACCCCTATGTATATATTTCAAGTTTTAAATAAACTTTTACTAATTGAAAGCATTGTTTTAGAATCGATCACCCTATTTTGTATTCAACACTGTTTTTTGATAAGTGCGGATATTTTTAACTGCGCATTAACCGCACTAATCCAGAGATTGTTGAACAGTTAATTAAGTCTGTTATACATTTAGATCAGCGATTCCCGACGGGGGGAACACCGCCACCCTGGTGAGCGATTTTAGTTTTAAGGAGACGTTTAAGTATACAGTGCGTATAACGTGTAAATTTTTTAGGATGTGCAGGTAGAAAAAAACTAGCAACGAATATAAGGAAGGGAATGTTTTCATATCTAAGAAATTTTGCCATGAAAGATAAAAGAAGTTTGGGATAGCTAAAAGTGACTTAGGAAATGTTGAGAGGAATAAAAAAGAGGACAATCATTAGGAAGGGGGGTGGAAAATCTCAAGGAGAGAACTAGTTTCTTATTGAGTGGTGCACTCATTGAGGTTCAGAACAAGGAGGATAGAAGGCGAATCATTCGCTCAGTTCTAGATCATCAAGGAACCACGATATTCAGCCATGAACAACACAAGTCTACAGAAGTAGTAGAAGATGTTAAAAATTTTGAAGAGGGTCATTGTGGCGTTGATTTAATTATTCCATTAATAAAAATCTTAAAATTAATGTTGTGAAATCAAAAGTAATGGGGATAAAAAAGTATGAAAGGGAAAGTTAACGCAATAACGGGTGAAAAATTAAAGTAATGGGGATAAAAAAGTATGAAAGGAAAAATTAACGCAATAACGGGTGAAAAATTAAAGTAATGGGGATAAAAAAGTATGAAAGGGAAAGTTAACGCAATAACGGGTGAAAAATTAAAGATTAGAGTGAGATGAAGAATTCTCTTAGTAAGGTTGTATTTTTTTAGATGATGGGAGAGTTGAGAGGGATATCGAATGGCGTGTAACGATAGGAAACAAAGTCAATGGAGTACTAATAATATATACTCGAACCGGACAGTATTTAAATCTGCTAAAATTATATGCCCCAACAGTATTTTAGTACCAAATTTGATGTATGAAATGAATAGATTGTAAATAGGATAAGAATACATGGAGTGTCAATGTATGAAAGTGATTAGGGTTGAATGTACAGTACATATTCCGTATGATTCGAAATGTGCTCAGTGAAAATATTCTTAAAAGTATATACTTCGCCTTATGTCAGTCAGCACTTTCTTACGGTATATCAGTTTGGGGGGGGGGCGGGGAGGATGCACCTTAACCCAAAAACATACATTACAGGTTTCCCAAAAATTGATTGTGAAAATAATTAATAAACTTCCTGCTCGGTATCCCACGGCGGAGCTTTTCAGAGAGTATCAGGTCCTGAACATAGCCAATTTACATCTCAAATCCATTATCTGGCACTACCATCGAGAGGAGGGGAAGATGCAAACTCAGCAGACACACATGACACGCATGGCAACTAATGAAATGTTCACCATCCCTAGAGTTAAAACCTCTTAAAAATATTGCCCAAAAGCAATATGCTTATTTGGCTCCCATTACATACAATGGCGTGCCGACTTCAATAAAGGTAAAGGTAGGAAAACCATTTAGACAGTCGATCGGAGCGTGGTTGTTATTGCGACAGGATTTTGAGTTCTTGGGCTTTCAGGATGAATGACGAGTGGAAAGGATTCATGTGAGCCCGTGAGTGTGGGTCTCTTCTTGTTGTTTTAATTTTGGTTGTTTTTGTATTTGTGTTTCTGTGTATTTTTCTTTTTTTTTGTTTTAATTTTTATTCTTATGATTGTGTGCGGTATATTGTGGGATGAATATTTTAGGTATTTCTGGAGTGATAATGTGTGAGGAGTTGAATTTCGCAAGATGTTTCCAGTTGTAGTTGAGTGTCACTGTTTGTCAGGTTGATGAGAGCGTGCAACGGGGTTTTTTTGTGTAATCAAAAATCGGAAAGAAGTATCGATTTATTTTGCTAAATATCCTCAGTGAGATACAGGCAAAAGCCTAGTTTACTGGGGATACGACAAATGAAAGGCAACAAACCCAGATCCATTAAAATTTTATGTTCAAATCAAATTACGTGTTGTTTTTTCTCAAATTGTGTATATTTCTTGTCATGTGTAATAATAATAAAATAAATGTGAACATAAGGCTGATGTGATAAAAGTAAGGTAAAGAAAAGTACTATGAAATCGTTTGAGCATATATTATAGAATAAATGATTGAAGATAGATTAAAAAATAATTTTTTTGTGTAAATGTGAGTAGAAGGCGAGTAGAAGAAAACTAAGGAAAATATAGTTGAATTAAGTGAATTACATTTTGAAAGAAGAAACCGTAGAAAGTCTGAGAAATCATAAGAGTTGTATGAGAAGTGTATATATGCAGAAGAAGCGAAGGATATGTGTCAAGATCCCTCCGTCTTCATTGCCTTCCCCGACAGCGAAAAAACGTGATGGTATAACATAACATGTATGTAAAAAAATCTTAGCCTGCCCATATCGCTTGCTTTTAAATGTCATTTGTCTCACAACTGCTCTTATTAACATTTTTTCCGTACTCGTACTTTGTTAAAACAGGTTTCAGCTCCGTAAATTAGATGCTTAACAAAAAATGTAAATCGATAATAAATTGTAAGTCGTGGAGATTTATGACTTTTTTTACAAAACTGTATCTGAATATAGGCGAACTCGTAAAAAATTATAATACAAAGCATAAAACTGTATTGTTAAATTTGATTTTTTAAATTTTTTCATCGTTTTTATTTTATTTTATTTAGGAACTTAATAAATCATAAATCATATTTTATTTTATTTAGGAACTTAATAAATCATAAATCATATTTTATTTTATTTAGGAACTTAATAAATCATAAATGATATTTTATTTTATTTAGGAACTTAATAAATCATATTTTATTTTATTTAGGAACTTAATAAATATAATATCTAGCAAAACACATAAATAATCGTTGATATAGAAAGAAAAACTACAAACAATACAGTGAAAATCAACTTAATACCTTAATGAACAGAATGTGATATAATGGGGGAGGAAGTTAGGGTATCGTCAACAAATAAGAAGTTAGGGTATTGTCAACAAATCAGAATGATGTTAACCTTTCCCTTCCTGTGCTAAAAAAATCCGCGCGTTCCGGAGCTCAGTATACAATACACATGTAAAAATGAGAGATTTAAAATCGGAAAAATAAGAATATTCATAGCCAATCTCTTGAATTAATTAAATTTGAAGTCAAAATCGATAATAATTGAAATTTAATTCCTACAAACATGAAAAAAACATCGGCCGACGTTCACAAAACGGGCAAAGAGACCACCTCTACGTCACACACCATATATACGTCACACACTGGCACACGTTTGATTGTATTAGTGAATTTATTTCCGATTTTCACAAAATATCTCTGATGTGGCCGATAATTATTTTTTCATTCAATGCGTAAATGTATTATGGAGGAATACCTAAAATCTGAACCCAGTATTTATTATATTTATAGAGATATTCAAGTTTTTAGAAGCAATGTGTATTAGACACATCACAGGACAAGAAGGGTTAAAGAAGCGTTGAATACCAAGTAGAATTTTTTTATAAAAAAAATTGGGTTCGAACGGGAATGAAATTATCAGCCCCTGAGTTAGAAGAAGTGTCTTACACACTAGACTACAAAGATTAATATTATTGAAGTACTACTTGCAACCTGTGAAATATTCACGGAAGTAAAACAAATTCTACATTTATGAAAATATATATTCAACAATGTAAAATTTGTTTATATGTATCATTACACGTCGTCCCCTTTTACACCGGTTCAAAAATTGTTAGCTAGGTATTTAAAATTCGTTCAGTTATCACGGACCCACCGAGATTCAAATTTCGAATTACTTTCGGAGAGAATCCAAGTATTCCTCTCTCGCTCTCTTTTATTCAAAATTCAATTCTCGTATTCTTTCTTTGACGACAACCATCGTACGGGTTTTAGCCTATTTATATTATGATGCGATTTATAAGTTAAGGATAATATGTACCAATTAATCAATGTAAAATACATTATGATAATGATAAATATAAAAAAATTGGCAAAATAGAAAGAAAACATGAACAGTACAAATAAAATCAACTCAAGTCATAATGCACATTATGTCACAAATTGTGTGAGGAAGTTTAAAAGAAGAGAGAGTAATAAATGAGATAATAGATAAATATTTTTCTTTATACTGGGTGAGAGACAATTTGAAAGCAAATAAAAATATGGATTTGTTAAAAGTCGAGTTTTGAATGGTAGAAAATATTAAAAATAAGAACGAATTTGAATAAAATAAATATTTGTAAAAAATATATATTTATACATTTTTTAGATCTAATTTTGGGTAAGGTAGGCTAGACTAATCAAATGTAAGTTAGAAAGTATTTGATAAGAAAATAAAAATTACAGTGTGTCAAGTATAATTTAAAATAAATTTCATAGAAATAAAGTAGTAACATTTTTTAATAATTCGTAGTTATTAGAATATGTCAAGTATAATTGAAAATAAATTTCATAGAAATAAAGTAGTAACATTTTTTAATAATTCGTAGTTATTGCAATATGTCAAGTATAATTGAAAATAAATTTCATAGAAATAAAGTAGTAACATTTTTTAATAATTCGTAGTTATTGCAATATGTCAAGTATAATTGAAAATAAATTTCATAGAAATAAAGTAGTAACATTTTTTAATAATTCGTAGATGGTTTAATATTGTTGCAAAACAATAATAAAAAAACTTGAAACATAAATTAATAGTATTAAATTAGTAGTTATGTTGTTTATAGTTAAGGCATTAACGTTGTGAAGGTTTACACATTTATACATTGTAATTTATTTTTATCAAACACTGTTTATTCCAGTTTTTTGTGACGGTATAACCCTACCGGTTTCAAGGTTTTCACCTCATCTTCAGGGGAGCACAAACAAGACTTCAGGGGAGCACAAACAAGTCTGGAATAAACAGTGTTTGATAAAAATAAATTACAATGTACTTATGTTAAGTTCGTGAAAAATTCGTAATCAAAGTTAACATAAATTAAAATTTGGACATTTGTTTGAATGAAAGTTTCAACGGTACTATATGGTTAGTTTAAAACGCGAATTTGTAACGTTTGAGTATATTTTTTTGCTTGGAAAGTGAGATTTTGCATATCTGCATGAAGTGTTGTTTATCTGTACTTTTTTTTCTTTCTGTGTGTTATATTTTTTGGACAAAATAGATCACAAGAGACCTTCGTTCATAATTCGATCATTAAGGAATGCTATATAATTTTTGTGAAAAAACGTTGATACTGCTAAGCCGTTTATAAAATGCACATATGCTTACATAAAAGGAAAAAATAAGTAAAATGAAAAACTTATCTTATATTTTTATGTTCACCACAGGTTTGTGTTCTATTTTTGTGTTCACCACAACCTGTGTTGAATACAAAAATATGTAAAAAAAATATATAAAATAAGTTTTTCATTTGACTTATTTTTTCCTTTTATGTAAAAAATGGCACCACAAAGTGAAACTATAGTATAGTATTTTCGAAGATTCAAGCATATAGGCTTGTTCATATAAGTTTGAAACACGAATTTTCCAAGTTTGAGTATGTTTATTGTTTGGAAAATGTGATTTTTCATATCTGCATGCAATGTTGTTCATCTGTGCTTTTTATTCTTTTTTCTATGCTATTTTAGCGTGTGTCCTAGTAGGACGTGCTGATGATGATGTTGCTGACATCTCTGTATTCGCTTTGGTCGAATTCTGTGTTCCTTTTCGTTCGGGGTCATCAATTTAGCGGGATGCTTAATTGATAGGTCGTGATGATTTTGATTTGTTTGTATTTAAAATAAAATACGTCGATTCAGGAATGCGAAAAAGTGAGAGGGAATAATCAATAAATAGTAAACAGCAATGAATGGTCAAGTGAATAATAACAAGTGCTCTTTATTTGCCGATAAGTAGGTATATATACAATTTCAGAACGGGGTGCGTGAATGCGTCCGCGGTATATCTTGATCTCACTCCTGTGCGTTCCGAGGTGGTCGCAGACGTTGCCAATGATATGGTGGGTAGAGTATTTATTGCCGAAACGGTGAGACACGCGATGCGCTCTCTTTCTACCGTGGAATGCGATGTAAATTTTATTTGCGTGTAAACAGTATTGACGTTCTGGTATGTGATCTTTGTACATATTCAAAGGTTGATTCATCGGTCGTTGACCGTGCATGTTGACAATATTTAGGGACGTGGATATTTCCTACACTATATTATCTTATATTTTTGGAGAAAATAGATCACAAATTTGGGGCAAATGTAGAGCTTCATTCATAATTGGATCATTAAGGAATGTTATTTTTTTTATAAACATTGATGTTGTTAAACCGTTTATAGAATACATATAGACTTGTAGTATTTCCGAGTTTTAAGCAAATAAGGCCCTTCATGTCGGGAAAAAAAATGAAATTGACTGGCGCGAGTGCTCAGTTATCAAAAGTTCAATAACTAACACAATTTATTGCGTTCATCAAACCAATATACAAAAATTCTATTATAATTGAGCACGGCTTATGTTGCGTACATGTATACACAAGGTGCATGATCGCGTGGTAACGCACTGGATTTCCATGCGGAAGGTCGCCGGTTCGAACCCCGCGCTATGATAATCCTCTCGAATGGCATCGGCATTTTTTCCCAGCATTTATTCAAGGGTATAAGGAAACCTTTGACTTCCGTCATATATATTCTTTCAAAAAAGAGAAAAAGGAAATGTGTTCCGATCGTCTCACTTCGATGTGCCATCCAGTACAGTGAGTTTATCAGTGTGCAACGACTCACTCACTTAAAGGAAAAAAGAACGAAAAAAAATCCACCCCACATCTTTGCTTTCAAACTAAATTGACGTCAGAATGGTGAGGGAATCCTCGATTCTGTGGCCCTGCAATAACGATGATCTACATACTCGTACATACATACACTCAATTTCTATGCTGATGTAGGCAAAGATGACAGAGTGCCAGACTTTCCTATCTCGACACATATCATTCGTCTCTTCCACACCAATACACCTTTACATACAACTCCTACAATTACTCTGAATTTCTACATTTCCTTCTTTCAAAATATCATTCACTTGATCCAACCATACTTTCCTCAGTATTTATCTACCACACTTTCTATTGGCATGTGTTTTGTTAGCCTTTCTTATTTATTTCGTTGAACATGCACTTACTATCTTAAAGTGTTCTTCTTCATCTTATTCAACACATAAGTCTTAAGTTCACATTCATCCCTTATCACTTCATTCCATATTCTGTTCAACGTTATCATGTATTTCTACAGCATCTAATTAGTTCCTTTCAATATTTTTCCACGTCTACGTTGTACTTCTATACATCGAAGTTGTCTTAAAACAGTTGAAGACTGTCATCATAGCATAGTTCGATATACTCACCTTAAGAAGGTTAATCCTAAGGTGCTCAGATAATCTGTCATCGTCGTTAATAGTTCAAAATACTTACCTTAAGAAGGTTTATCCTAAGGTGCTCAGAGGAGGTGTTAGTCCGAAAGAGGTCGGTAAACCCTGATTTAGACGATAGTACATCATATCAAACAAAAAAAAACGACTTTAATGTTCACATCACGCGTATTTGAAAGTTTGGGAATACCAGTTTTAGAGACATTGACGTCATCAAATGTCGACCGAAATAAAAAAATACCCGATTCTTATAAAACAGAACCGTGTGATTCTTGCATTAATAAGAGCATGTGCCGCAGATCCGAATTAATTGATGCGCAAAATACATTTTTTATACTTTTATAGAAGTAAAAAAAAAAGAGTTTTTATACAAGTTAAATCTTGGTTTGACTTAAATGTTAATTTACCAGACCTGTATCCAGAACTTATTTCTTTACAGAAGTAAAACCAGGACTAACCTTTCTCCTCTTCCTGTCATGTAGCTCATGATTGACCATCGTGACCAACGTGACAGCCTTGACGACTCCTCTATGTTCATCTCTGCACTCCGCAGTTCTAATATCACCAATAAACATAGTTCTGTTACGTTCCACACTTGGTCTGTCCAACGTATTGGGCTTCTTCCTTTTATGCGTCGTTCTTCCACACTACAAGTGTTTAACTGTCTCTTTAGTTATGGGTAATTTGTCCAAAGAATCCAAAGAACCGTCGAAGGCATCTTATTCTTCTTCTTCCTCTTGGTATAGGTCGTATGACCTGTTTATGACGGTGAGTTGTCCTGGGATGATGACGTCCAGCTGTCCTTCCACCTCGGCAGCCTTCCTGGTAGTTTCCTGCTATTAAGGTTTTCAGTCTTAGCGATTTTTGCCAGTCTTATATCCTCCATGCGGTCTACATGCTCCCTCCAGAAGCACCTTCTGCTTCTTCCCCACCTCACTATGTTATGTCTTCAACACCACATACAGACTTTATCGTCTCATTTCTGATCCAATCTCTAAGAGTTCTGCCTGCGATCGAGCATAGGGTTCTCATTTCTGCCACTCTGAGAAGATTTTTTGTCCTGTTGGTATCGGCTCTCACTTCTATCCCATATGTCATGATGGGGCGGACGCATTTCTTAAATAGTCGTAGGCATATTATCGAATATCTATTGGTGATACTCAATTTTTCTAGAATGGAGTCATTAGTTTGCCTTGATGTCTATGGAATTTGTATGTTACTATGTTTCTCTAGCACCACATTTCATCTACACATATTTCCCGTTTCTCGCTTTGCTATCAAAGTCCACGTTTCGCAACTATACATAAGTGTTGTGAAAATAAGACAATCAAATAGACGCATTTCTGTGGTGATAGTTCTGCTCTTTGATATGTTTTTCAGCTGTGACACCGCATTCTTTACCATTCCTTTGGACTTCTATAGTCTAAGAGAGTTAAAATTTATGCATCGAAGTCTTCCAACAGAGTAAATAAAATAAAAAGTATTATTAATTCAGTTATTGTATCGCTTCTGGAATACTGTGATTATATTTATTTTAGTTTGCCTGACTTGCGATTTCTAGACTCCATTATACTTTCAATGCAGGGCCATATCTTCTTATTCCTAGTGTCATGTCAGGTCCCCCCAACGTTGACTATCACTTAAGAGTAGACATATTTGTCCCCGGCAGCCCAAAAAAGATACCTAACGCTTCTTATATCAGTCTAATCACGTATATCCCCAACGCTCCTTATACCAGTCTAATCACGTATAATGTATCAGTAAAATAACGTGTTTCATTCCTGATTTTTCTTTTCCTTTCCTCTCCACCATCCCTTCTTTTCCTTTTGATTGACGATATCTCACTTTATATGAAAAATAATGTTCGGGTGATTATCCGTCTTTGTGGGGTTCGTGGGCATGTGCTCACGTATATGTTTATGGATTTCGTGGGGATGGATAGTCATTTGAATGATTTATGCGACCACGTAACATGCTTCATTTACTTTTGCCTGGTTGGTAGGAAGACATCGCTGCCTGGCAATAAACCCGCCAGATTGTATTGCAATAAAAGTGTTAAATGAATAAATAAATAAAAATATATTGCGGAGCCAGGAGATTTGCCTCCTGCCATCACCTCTTCGACCCTCTATTTCGCCTTGGATGATTAGGTGCAGTAATTTATCAAGGCCATATGGTAGTCATAAATATTGTCAAATTAGTCCGTTCTAAAAATTCCACATTGGCATACGAGTAAGTGTTGCTAACGGATTGATTTCAAACTTTGTCTCTATATTCAAGTCCCTTTTGTGATATGTCTCCATTGTATATTTTAAAGCTGTGTCAGAAAGATGTTCTTTCGGAAAATAATGGAAACTTGATTTTGTCTTCATTAAAAAAAAAAATGTTACGAATCGATCCAATATAGCGAAACTTTTTGATATATCATTAGCTGTTGCTGATCCTGTGTCGTAGAATATGCAGACTCTTAGTGTTAGAGATGGGGTGCCGTGTGTAGCTTTAAGAATCACTTAAAGACAACCCTTTTCAGGAAGTCTTTAAAATATTTTTATTTTTTATGAACAATGTGTTACAATAATGTATCGGAATATCTACAAAGATTTCGTTGTAGTTCGTCATCTTTTCATAAGTTTTCTTCGGTTTTCTTACAAAATATTTAAATATATGCAGATGTAGAGAATTTCCTAATCTAATGGTCACAGCCATTACCTCCCCATCCTTATACTCAATTTGTTTTTTTTTTGTTATATTTTTAATCTGTCAATAATAATGGGTTCGGATCCTGAGTTAGAGCGCCCTTAAGGTGAGTCTGCTTTCTAAACGGCGCTGTATACATTGTCCTTTTTATTATTATTATCATTCCAGTTTTTTCCACCTCAACATCCCTTCTTCTATTGTTTCGTTGTAATACTGGATTCCACGTAAAAAATAAGTTGACAAATCATTTGGTGGCAGCTTGTTACTGCGGTTTCTTATATCAACTTAGTTTTTGACCTATTTACTTCCAAGAGTTGGGTCTTGTTTTTGACCTATTTACTTGTACTTCCTGGTCAGAGTTTGTTCTCGTGTTCTACCTTATAAAGAAACATGGTTAATCACCACATAGAGAACAGTCAACTTCCACAATTTCTTACGCAGAATACTATGAATTGCGTGGCAGGACAAAACCGCAAATAAAGTGATTGTCAAAAAAGTAAGTATTTTTAGTATAATGGAGACTCTCGAATTAAATAAACTTAACTGACTCGGTTATGTAGTTATATAAGAAAACTTCCCAAAAACGTGCTGTACTGTGAAATACACACCAGATACCGAAATTCCCTACCAATGATAAGAACATGAACCAGAAACATCCAAAGCTTAGATATAATCAATCAATCTATCAATCATTCAATCAATGGCACTACAGCCCATTGTGGGCCCCGGCCTCCTCCAGCAGTCGTCGCCATTCCCTCCTATCCTGGGATGCATTCCTCCAGACCCTGATGCCAATCACGCTTGTATCACTCTGCACCCCATCCATCCACCTGAGCTTTGGTATACCCACGCTACGTCTTCCTTGGGGCTTGGAAAAGAGTACCTTGTTAGGCATTCTCTCTTCTCCCATTCTTGCTACATGCCCCGCCCAACGTAGCCTCCCAATTTTGATGTATTTTATAATGTTGGGCTCTTTGTATATGCTGTATAACTCCTCATTATATTTCACTCTCCAAGATCCATTTTCCTTTGCGGGTCCGAATATTTTTCTGAGTATTTTCCTTTCAAATATTAGAAGGGAAGATTCGCCCTTCTTACTCAATACCCAGCATTCAGACCCATATGTGAGGACAGGTCGTAACAGTGTCTTATAAATGGTAAGTTTTGTTTTTCTGGACAACAACCTTCTTGTTCTTCAGCCTTGATATCATCCATATGGAAAAGCAAGCAATCGAAACTTGTGTAGAAGAATTGTTCATGAAGCACTGCTTATTAACAACCATGCTTGGCTAGCCAACCTGCATGGTAAACAACTACAAAGAAAGTAAGTCATTGTTTGCTTTATGTTTGCAGCATTTGTGAGTGGAGATATGGGTCTAAGATTGAACTCCATTGTCACAGTATGAGCTATGCTGGAATTGCTGCGACATTATATCGTCTCTTATAGATGGAATAAGGTCATCATCGTGTTTGAATTCTATCATATTTTATAAGTCTTTCTTCTTCTTCCCAGTGTCATGTCAGGTCCCCCCAACGTTGAATATCACTTGAGATTAGGCATCTTTGTCCCCGGCAGCCCGAAAAAGATCCTCAATGCTCCTCATACCAGTCCAATCACGTATATTACGGAGCCAGGAGATTTGCCTCCTGCCAACACCTCTTCGGCCCTCTATTTTGTCTTGGATGATCAGGTGCAGTAGTTTGTACTTTGCTCCTTTAAGTACATGACCCAAATAGGACACCTTACGGATTTTTATATTAGTCAGCAACTCTCTATCAGCTTTGGCTCCTTGAAGAATCCTTGTGTTGATGACCATAACCGTCCAGGGTATCCGTAGCATTCTCCGGTGCATCCACATTTCGAATGCTTTCAGTCGGTTCATACAACCAACAAGTCTTTATTGAAATAAAATTCATTAATTTGTATAGTCCTCTTCAACGATTCTTCGTGTTAAAACCCAATGGACGTGTGCAACTCCAGTTCGTTGGCATGCAAGTTAACAATACCATATAAGCTCTAGCATGGATTACGTACGTGTTCACTCATGCTATACTTCAGAAAGTCTAGGATGAACCGTGCGACGTTTAAAACGCCATGCCACAAAGGGATGGGGTATTATCGTTTTTTTTTACAAATCGAATAGTTTTTTTATAAATCGAACAATTGTTTTTCTCTGAAGTGACGTTTTAATTCCTAATTTTCATTATACTGACTTTCTAATGTATTGTATGATTTGTATGTATCTTTAAATAGGCCAAGATCCACAATGAATTAATACTAATTACGAACATTTAATTAAAATCGATTTTCGAAAATCCAATTATCGAATACCCCATCCCTAGCCAATGCAGACTAACGTAGTGACTTTGAAAAACGTCACCAAATATTATTGGATTTTAACAAACTGCCACATTTTTGCTAAATTGTGACAAGATGTATTGATTTTTCATTATTGTTAGTTTTATGTAATGTATTTACCTAAATAACTTGCTATTTATTAGAATCGAGGCTTATATTAAAGTTTATAAAATAATTAAAATTACTGAACATCGTTACAAGGTTGTATTGGGGCAAATTTGTGAGCTGTCATACGACTCATCCTAGATTTTCCGAACTATAGAAAGGTTTCAGAAAATATATCTCCGTTGATTCTGAGAGAGTTTGACTTTATCCAAGTGTCTTCTTACTGAGGATGCTTAGTTACAGATCATTAGGAAGATCTCTTCGATTAACTGTCCCCTTTTGGTTTCTCAGGGGTAATCCAGTTAACCTATCCGTCCTGAATAGTCATGGTTTGTATGTTCCGGATTTGAGACAACGCACCGATAGATTTTTCTATCAACCTATAAGTGGAACAAACCTACCTTTGGAAATGCTGGTAGTTAGGTAGAGTAATCACACTTTTTTAACCGTGTGTGTCTCATACAGATATGTTTCATGTGTCGTTCATCACCTTCAGGAAAAACTCAATACTTTATCCTCAGTGAGATACAGGCAAAAGCCTAGTTTACTGGGGATACGACAAATGAAAGGCAACAAACCCAGATCCATTAAAATTGTATGTCCAAATCAAATTACCTGTTGTTTTTTCGCAAATTGTGTATATTTCTTGTCATGTGTAATAATAAATAAATAATAAAATAAAAAATAATGATTTTTTAAATTTTATTTAACATGGCATATTTTGTGATGTTTTAGTGTAACATATACATTTTTACTATTATTTTGTCATGTTTTAGTGTAACATATACATTTTTACTATTATTTTGTCATGTTTTAGTGTAACATATAAATTTTTACTATTATTTTGTCATGTTTTAGTGTAATATATACATTTTTACTATTATTTTGTCATGTTTTAGTGTACCATATACATCTTTACTATCATTTTGTCATGTTTTAGTGTAACATATATGTATTTACTATCATTTTGTCATGTTTTAGTGTAACATATACATTTTTACTATTATTTTTCTTAAACAAATCTTAAAATTTTGAGTTATTTTATACATGTAATTTGTTAAGTCAAATACTGTTTATTCTTCTTTATAAACGGTATAAACCTACCGGTTTCAAAGTTTTCATTTCGTAATCAGGCGAGCACAAACAAGACTTATCAGGGGAGCACAAGAGTCTTGTTTGTGCTCCCCTGATGACGAGGCGAAAACCTTAAAACCAGTCGGGTTATACCGTTATTTGAAGTGGAATAAACAGTAGTTGACTTAACAAATTACAATGCCTTTAAACCTCCACAGTGTTAATGCCTTAAATATAAATAAAATCCGTTATAAAGGTTCTTTCAAATTCAGCGGTGTTTTTAATTCTTTGATAAAATACAGATGGCGTCACGAACTTGCCTGGATCTTGTGACATTTGAGAAGTGTAATGTATGACATTTATAAAAATGGAGTCGTATACAATACAACAACGCGTTAAAATTGTTGAATTATTTTATGTATTGTAATCTCCGGAAACGGTGATGTTAATTGGCCACCAAGATCATGTGATCTGACACCGTTGGACTATTTTCTCTGTGGTTACGTGAAAAGCCAGGTCTATAAGAATGACCCCCAATCGATTCCTGAGCTGAAGGACGAAATTATTTGCCTTATTGATGAAAACGTCATCGAAAATGTTGACAAAAGAGTGGACATCTGTGGAGCTGCAAGAGGTGGACATTTGGCGGATATTGTTTTTTTTTTGTATTTCAATGTCATACTTCAATGACCAATAAAACTTTTTTTGAAATCAAAGCAAATTGTGTGTTTTATTCAAGAATTGAAAAAAAATGAATTAAGAAACCGCTCAATTTGAAAGACCCTTTACCAAACATGTCTTTTTGTACTTGTTATGTTTTGTCCTTTTACGAATTAGGGAAACCTGTAATGTACAAAGGACTTGAACAAATAAATTAATAAATGTAGGCTAAAATAAATGAACAAACTTAACAAGACGTGCAGAAGTTACATACAATACTTGAACAACTCCTAAACCAGATAAGGGTCGTTTTTTGGGTATCATTGGAAGTCGAACCCGGAATCCCAGAGTGGAAAACGAACTCAAACTACCAACTTTTATAGAAAAGACATATACTCGTACATTTTATAGAAAACTATTAAATTTCTTAACTTTTTAGATATTTAAAATTTTTATATTAAAATAACTTTGAAACCCTTTACTTTGCACCTGTTTTTATTAACTGTATATTCTTGAAGTATATTTTTAATGCAAATTAAGGTGAAATGGACCACATTCCGTGTATCATGCAAATTAAGATGAAATTGACCACGTGTACGTATATCAAATGACAGCGTCATAACTCTATTTTATCGGGATATTCCGAATACAGACAGGAAAAATATATATGTAAGTATAAAAATCCGTTAATTTCTTAAGAATGGGATAAACGGTAATCCCGATACATCCAGTAGTAATGTTTTAGATTTTATTAAATTTTACTTCTTTAATACGTCTGTTACACGTGTCATGGGAAATCCAAGAAGTTGAGATGTAGATTAGTTTAATATCCCATACTAATTACACATATTAAGGGGTACACAACCTTAAATTACTTTTTACAGATCATATTTTTTTAAACGTATTTCCACTTGACAAGAAATATGATACATAATTTGCGAAAAATAACAGGTAATTTAATTTGGACATACAATTTTAATGGATCTGGGTTTGTTGCCTTTCATTTGTCGTATCCCCAGTAAACTAGGCTTTTGCCTGTATCTCACTGAGGATATTTAGCAAAATAAATCGATACTTCTTTCCGATTACACAAAAACAAAACCCCGTTGTACATTCTCATCAACCTGACAAACAGTGACACTCAATTACAACTGAAAACATCATGCGAAATCAAACTCCTCCCACATCATCACTCCAGAAAGACCAAAAATGTTCATCCCATAATATACCGCACACAACAACAAAAATAAAAACAAAAATATACAGACATACAAATATAAAACAACAAAATTAGAACAACAAAAATAAACCCATACTCAAGAGTTCACACAAACCTTTTCTACACGTCATTCATCCTGAAAGCCCAAGTACTCAAACTCCTGTCGCAATAACAACCACGCTCCGATCGACTGCCTAAATGGTTTTCCTTCCTTTACCTTTGTTGAATTCGGCACGCCATTGTATGTCATGGGAGCTAAATAGGCGTATATATTCATGTTTAACGTCATTGTACACCAAAAAGAGATCATGCATTAGAGTAAATTGTGCCTTAACTGAATGGTTTCATATTTCGAAAGGAGTTAAACAAGGATGCGTTATGTCACCCTGGTTGTATAATATTTATGTAGATTCATGTGTGAAGGAACTGCAGTTGTCAATTGGTGGCATACAAATGTCGAATGTGAACCTATGCGGATTACTGTCTGAAGATTACATGGTAGTGTTGGGGGAGAGTGAAGATGAATTGCAGAGTTTGATAAGTTAATTGTATGAGAATTTTTTGAGAAAGAATGATGCACAATTCAAAATTATAGTGATAAAAAGTGTGAAAGGAAAACTAAATACGATGTATAGGTGAATAACGAAATATTGAATCAAGTTGAGGAATTCTGTAATTTAGGTAGTATCTTCTCAGACGATGGAAGAGTTAAGAGAAATATTGAACTGCGTGTAGTGACAGGAAACATAGTCAATTGGGTGCTAAAATATATATTCTCGAACCGGACAGTATCAAAATTTGTTCAGATTTTCTACCTATCTCTTGTTGTGTCGTATTATTGATTTACACTTTCGTTCTATATTTTCGTTGGCAATCTCTTCCAACAAATCACAAAGATGTTAAAGATACCATGAGTGACCATGCTGTTTTTTTTTTTTTTTTAATTAATTGAACTCTCAATTCCTGTGTCGAAAGACAGCCATCTTACTAACTAGGTCACTTGTTCATTATTAAAACATAAAATATATATGTATTATTGTTTGTTGAGCTCTCCATCCAAGACTATTTTTTGCAATCCTTTTCCAGTCCACAGCATCTAAGTAAATGGACTGTATCTTCCTCCCATCTGGTGGAATTTTCCTCGTACTATGCGCGTGGAATGTGATCAAGCAGTCTCTTTATTCCACTTGCAGACCATGACTCATGACTACTGATGGTCATGGATTATATATACTGGCCTTTTTGTTCAGTGGGGTTCTCGGAAAGCTGATGTGGGATTGTTGAAAGGCTGATTTATCTCCCATAGTCTAAAGCGTGTTTTTTTGGTTTAATCATACACAAACATGCTGTAAATTTTTGCAGAATCCTTTTTTTAAATATTTATATGATTTATTGGCTAGAACCAATCAACAATTGATGACCTCCGTGACGTAGTTGGTAAGACGCCTGTCTTCCACTCGATTTCCGTTTAAAACCAGATTTGTATGAAAAATAATTCCAATCTTATTTTCACTCAAAACCACTTAAAAATATTTCTCGTTAGAATATTGAACAAAAAAATACTTTATTGAATTATTCCACTAATTAAATTAATCTCCACTACACGTGTTTCCACATCATATTACGGATCTCTCTTGTACTTAAAGAGGACTTCGGGATAAAAACTAGAAACACGTGTAGCGGAGATTAATGTAATTAATGGAATAATAAAGTAATTTATTGCTTAATTCTTTTAATACGAAATTCATATAATATTGAATAAAAAATAGTCATAGAAATCAAGGTTCACGTGTTAGTTTATACATCTCATCACGTAGTGACCTTTGCGGGGTAGGCAGAGATAACAGATTTCCATTTTTTTTTCTATCCAAGCGCACATCTTTCGCCTCCTTCACATTCATACAACTCGTCGTGCACAATATTTTACTTTTCATATTTTTCACTCTACCTTCTTTCAAAATCTAGCGCATTTGATCCGGTCATGTTTTCCTTGGTCTACCTGTTCCACATCCACCTTGTACTTTTGACTTGTATCTTCACTCAAACATTCTCTCCACTTGTCCAAAACATTGTAAGGCATAATTCAGCATTCTTTCATACATTAACACTTCACCAATTTTATTTAGTGCGCGCCTCTCCACAGCATATTTTTTTTCTTTTATCGACCAACACACTACTTGTTATTGTCATGTTTGTTTCTTTTGACATAGCACAGTTTCTTTTTCTTCTTCCTGGCCTGTCTCAACTCATTACCTAGGTAGGCTGTTGGGGTCGGCTCTTCTCGTTCTTAGGCTGTATGTTCTTCGGTTCTGGGTGACGCTTTCATCTAGGCCTTTTTTTCTCTGCAGGATTTTGGAGCATTAAGTTATCCAGGAGTTCTTTGGTCTTCCTCTGGACGGCTGTCGGGGAAGATCCACAGATATTACCTGATTTACCGTATGGTCTGGTGGTCTCCGTCTTATGTGCCCGTACCATCTCAGCTGTCGCTCTTCCAGCTTACTATTTATTTCAGTGACCCCCAAGCTACCACGAATGCGTGAACTCTTAATTCTATATTTAAGTGATTCTCCTGCCTACCACCTAAGCACTCTCATTTATGCCGTTTCAAGTTGCCTAGAGTAGGAGCTGAACATAGTCCAGCATTCTGAGCCATACATGATTGCGGGTCTAACGATAGTCTGGTATACCTTTTCTTTTAGTTTTATAAGCATTTTTGGGTCACACAAGATCTTTGATATAGCACGGCTGTTGTACATTAAATTAAGTACTCCATTTACCTTGTTTTCTCCCGTTTCCCATGTTTCAATGAAACGTTAACATGCAAGTTATTCTAATTATCTGAGGCTTTATTTTGGTATTCAGAGCACGAAGACGTGGACTCTGGAGCTGCTGAGAGACGTAGTATGGGTGCATTTGAAATGTGGTACTGGAATATGATGTTATAAATTCCATAAACAGCGTGGCGAACTAAATCTCCATTCTCGTAAAACCGAAAGTCATCGATATTTTATCAATAATATGCATGCAACGGATCCTTTGGTTCCTTGCGAACATTGCCCGTGGCCAAGAAGACGATTTTGAGAGACTTGTGGTCACTGAAAGCGTAGAAGGACATCGTACATAAGGAAGAATCCCAATACGTTGGACTGGCCAAGTGAGATACTCGTATACAACAGAACTACCCTTAACAACTGCTCTTCGAAATGTGGAGTGCATGGGTGAATAGAGAGGTGTCGTCAAAGGCTAAGTCAAGAGCTATACGACAGGGATTGACATATGAAGTGTTTATTCGGTGATACGGTGATAATGTATGCCAGGGGTCTCCAAACTTTTTAGCCTAAGGGGCACATTGACTCCTCCACTAAGTCCCAAGGCCATGACCTAGCTAGCACATCATACCAACATACTGTAGTTTTGAATGAGATATCGGCGAGTGAGATATCTATGACGCAGGGTGCGAGGGTGGACTCCACTCCGTTCTCATATCATTAATTACAGTTAAAATGTTCAATTTCATTATGCATGTCAGTTATTATGTTTCTTTATTGGTCGTTAAATAAAAACATCTGATTATTATTATGTATGATTTACTTACATTGTAAATTTTACAATGTAATCAAAATAAACCATGACGGGCCGGATACTGGGCGTATCCGGCCCGCTGCCGCGGGCCGTAGTTTGGAGACCCCTAATATATGCGATTGGAGTGTTTATTCAAATTAGTTTATTACAACTTTTGAGACCTGGGTTCGAATTCGTTTCACTCGGAACTTTTTGGACGTCATGGACTGACTTTATTTATTTCTTGTCTTAGAAAATACGTTTGTTTCACTTTGTGGTGTCATGTTCATATTTTTTTAATAAAATAAATTAAACATTTATTTTTTGTTTTGTATGTGGTTTTGTATAAAACATTTATTTTTTGTTTTGTATGTGGTTTTGTATAAAACGTTTATTTTTTGTTTTGTGTGTGGTTTTGTATAAAACATTTATTTCTATATAAAACATTTATTATGTATAAAACATTTATTTCTATATTATAAACAACCAAGTTAATTTCAATAATATTCCTCTACTAAATATGTTTCCCGTTCAAAAGCCATATTTTTGACGCCTACCTACTTCCGTCCTCTTAGTAGTCTCTACTCCTCTCACCCTCTCCTGTATATATTATAATTAGAAAAAAAATATTTTAGACATAATTTATTTCAACTTTACCTGATGAGGAAGACGCAGGTATTTGAAACTGGTAGTGAATATAAATAAAACAGTAGAAAATAAAAGCAGACCTCCAGGACGACCTCCCAAAAGATTGAAAGACAGCTGGTAGTCGACGTCGCAAGAGGCAAACAATGATGCAGGACCATAACAGGCCAACAGGCCTAAAATAAGATGGAGAAGAAGTAAATAAAAAATAAGTGTTTTATTTATTTAATTAAAAAATTGTTTATTCAGTTTAAAAATAATTTTAACATATTTAAACTTTATCAACTTACGAAGGTGACCGTTTGAAGAAACTTATGGCTGATTTAATTGTGGAAGGGCAACACACAAGACGATGAACTCCAATTTGTTGGATTAATCAAGTGATGGACTCAGAATAAGATTACCCTTGATCGCTACTCTTCGAATTATTGTATAAAATGCAGGAATAGATGTAGAGAAGTCATCAAAAGTTATCATGGGAGTCACGATGCTCAGTGAAAAGTTCCACGACAGAATAATGATGGTTGTATTTTTTATAGCTCAGTTTCTTTCTTTTGCTGTAATAAATTTATTATTATCATCTCGAAATTCGCTTCGTTTCCGCTACGGAAATTTCCGAAAGCGTTAACTATCCACCCGACATTGCGAAAAGCCTTGCAATTTTGGGCGATTACAAGGTACGGCTTGTCAAGGCCCACGTCCGTTGCAATCGGTCACAATTACACGTTATTGATATCTCTAGATTGGTCGGTTGCTATAAATATACATAGAACAGTTTTTTTTTCTTCTTTTATATGGCACTTATCAACACATCCGAACTGGTAACTCGGACACATTGAAGAGTCTTCGGGTTTTGAAGAACACTGAAATCGAAATTATCAAAAACGATTTTTGTGGTGTGTTGGAACAGATTTCAACTCAGCAATAAACTCGAAATATTTTACATTATACATTGAAGTTTTTAAATAAATAAATGAGTGAATAGTTCTGTACACATTATTTTACGTGCACAACAATCTCATAATCATTTTTGTTCATATCCTCACGAAGAAATTAACTTTCTTTCAGAACATGGAAATTCCCTTTGTTCAGACGATACGAGACTCCTTTGTACACCAACGCACCGCATCTCATTTTAAACATCTTGTTTTGCAGTCCACTCGGCGTGGCTGTGGAATGAACTTACAAGAGTTATCAGATATGCACAATCCTGCTTTACGTTTAACTGAGAATTGAATTAAATATTACATTACTCACAATATCCTCGTTTTCCTTTGTCTCTTTCTTCATCACTCAACGAATTCCTTTCTTCTAGTTCTACCATTATTGTTCTTCTTCTTCCCAGTGTCATGTCAGGTCCCCCCAACGTTGAATATCACCTGAGCACCTGGGCTTCTTTGTTCCCAGCAGCCCGAAAAAGATCCCCGACGCTCTTTATACCAGTCCAATCACGTATATTGCGGAGCCAGGAGATTTGCCTCCTGCCAACACGTCTTCGACCCTCTATTTTGCCTTGGATGATCAGGTGCAGTTATTTGTACTTTGCTCCTCTAAATACATGACCCAAATACGACACCTTTTGGATTTTAATATTAGTCAGCAACTCTCTATCAACTTTGGCTCTTTGAAGAATTCTTGTGTATGACCATATCCGTCCAGGGTATCCGTAGCATTCTCCAGTGCATCCACATTTCGAATGCTTTCAGTCGGTTCATACTGACAACTTTGAGGGTCCATGATTCCACTCCATATAATAACACTGACCAAACGTAGCATTTGACGAACCGTTGTCGAAGTTTCAAGTTTAGATTATTATCGCAGAATACGCTATTGTTCAGAGATTGATAATTTATTTTTGTTACCTAAGCAAATTTGATACTGCCTGGTTTGAGTATATATGTTTTACCGATTCATTAACTTTTGTTTGCTATCGCTACATGCCGTTCGATGTCTCGTAACTCCATAATCTGAAAAAAGACTACCCAAATAGCAGAATTCCTCAACAACTTGCTTCAATGTTGATGTATGGGAGTGAAATGTGAACGTGAATAAAGTGAAACGTGAACGTGAATAGACTGAAAGGAAACGAATAAATGCTGTAGAAATGCGTGCACTGAGAAGAAAACATGGGTTGACATTGCATGACAGAATACGAAATGAATCAATTAAGGATGTATATGAACTTTAGACTGATGTGTTGAGTAAGATGAACAAGAGCACTCGAAGATGGTTTGGGCACGCGTAACGAATAAATTAATCAAGACTAACAAAACAAATATCTCATGTAAATGTAAGTGGAATGCGTGGTAGAAAACACCAAAAAAAATATGGATGGATCAAGTGAATGATATTTTGAAAGAAGGAAACGTAAGAAATCGGAGAAATTGTACACTTTGCGTGAAAAGGGTTTGTGTGTGTTGAGCTAGAAAGGTTTGGATCTCTGTCTCTATATCCTGCCACGATAGGGAAATGACGTGTTGGTATGTATGTAGGATCTGTTATGGGTTAAACCAATTAAATGTATCCAAAATGGGCTGGTTGGTTCCAAGAAATTGCTATTAATCGATAAATTCGCCAGATTTATCATGTATAATCAAATGCACAATTTTTTTTTTGTTTGAGTTGATCATTGACTATGTGACCCTTTCAATATCATACAATAACTGTGATCTTTATTGGTAAGGTAAAACAAATTATTTTCAAATTTATTTATTTACATGACAAGTAATTTTATGAATACATAATAGTTTATATGACAAGTAATTATATGAATACATAATAATTTATGTGACAAGTAATTGTATGAATATATAATAATTTATGTGACAAGTAATTGTATGAATACATAATAGTATATATGATAAGTAATTGTATGAATACATAATAGTGAATGTGACAAGTAATTGTATGAATACATAATAGTTAATATGACAAGTAATTGTATGAATGCATAATAGTTTGTATGACAAGTAATTGTATGAATACATAATAGTTTATGTGACAAGTAATTGTATGAATGCATGATAGTTTATATGACAAGTAATTGTATGAATACATAATAGTTTATGTGACAAGTAATTGTATGAATACATAATAGTTTATGTGACAAGTAATTGTATGAATACATAATAGTTTATGTGACAAGTAATTGTATGAATACATAATAATTTATGTGACAAGTAATTGTATGAATACATAATAGTTTATGTGACAAGTAATTGTATGAATACATAATAGTTTATATAGCAAATAATTGTATAAATACAGTTTATATGACAAGTAATTGTATAAATACATAATAGTTTATGTGACAAGTAATTGTATGAATACGTAATAGTTTATGTGGCAAGTAATTGTATGAATACATAAGAGTTTATGTAACAAGTAATTGTAAGAATACATAATAATTTACGTGACAAGTAATTGTATGAATACATAATAGTTTATATGACAAGTAATTGTATGAATACAGTTTATATGACAAGTAATTTTATGAATGCATAATAGTTTATATGACAAGTAATTGTATGAATACAGTTTATATGACAAGTAATTATATGAATGCATAATAGTTTATATGACAAGTAATTATATGAATACGCAATAGTTTATGTGGCAAGTAATTGCATGAATACATAATAGTTAATATAACAAGTAATTGTATGAATACAATTTATATGACAAGTTTTTGTATGAATGCATAATAGTTTATATGACAAGTAATTGTATGAATGCATAATAGTTTATATGACAAGTAATTGTATGAATACATAATAGTTTATATGACAAGTAATTCTATGAATGCATAATTGTTTATACGACAAGTAATTGTAGAATGAGTAATAATTTATATGACAAGTAATTGTATGAATACATAATAGCTTATATGACAAGTAATTGTATGAATACATGATAGTTTATGCAACAAGTAATTGTATGAATACATAATAGTTTATAGCATACAATAAAATTAAAATAAGTAATTTAAAGTGGACATTCAATTTATCTGTATCTAGGTTTGTTGCCTTTCAGTTGTAGTGTCCCTTGTAAACTAGAGGGTTGTCTGTATCTTACTGATGGCGTATTATTTAAACATCGAAAAATATACGAGGAAACGGTGTGATGGATATATGTTATGTGTAATTTCATTGGCTCTCAGTGTTTTTTACCAATAATTTTTCACTATTTGATATCAACTTAACCACAATGACATTTTTTTTACTGAAATCGATTTTGAATAAACGGCACATGAAAATCGAATGGTACAGAGCGATTGTAAAACTATTAATAACTTATGAAACTAGAGCAAATGTAAAACTTGAAATAAATTGAAAAAAAAAAAGAAGTTTTTACTGTCTATATGAAATTTATGGTAATGATATATAAATATTGATCGGTAGTCCATCGTGAACAAGAGAAATAGTCGTTACATCACGTTATATTTATATTTAAACTTCCTTTTTGATTAAAAATGTTTGATGCAGGAGGGACATGGAGAGATGGGGTTTCTCGAGCAAAGGCAACACTGAATGTGATTGTGGGGATATACATACATGACTCACAACACGTGCTAGATTATTTAAAGATTTATACGAATATCCGACCATTAACAACGAAAAACCATAATGAATCTGTTATTCCGCCTATTTTCCATGAATATTTTTGTACTCTCAAAACATTACAAAAAAATGCCGTTATTGAAAAAGAAATCTCTAGTATTATTCTAAATTAAGTTAACATGATTATAATTACAAAATTTAAGTGAATACTGTTGTTTATAACCACCTTTTTTTAAAAAAGCTGAAACATTTTTTGTTAAAAATCATTTTTATTTTAAGATGTTTGAATAATTGTGAAAAAATCTTTTTACGTGATACTTGTAAAAATTCATAATCAAATAAAATATTTACATTATAACAGTAAGTATTTGGGGAAAACGTTTTGTTACAAAATGGAAAAATATTTTTTATTACACACAAACGTGAATGTCTAAATATCTCAATACGAAAAATACTCGTATATGACTTAGTCCACTATCGTAATTACCGACATAAACATGTGATACAAATATTAAAAAATACTTAAGTAATAATTTTATTTATTTTATTTATACTCGTAAATGTAATAAATCTAAAAATACACAATTTGCGAAAATACAACAGGTAATTTAATTTTAATGGATTTGTTGCCTTTCATTTGTCGTGTCCCCAGTAAACTAGGCTTTAGCCTGTATCTCATTGAGGACACGTAGCTTGAAAAAATAAATCTTTAGCGGAATGGTTCTAGTGGGACGTCTAGTTTTGATTGTTTGGTATTTAAATAAAATACGTCGATTAGCAATGCGGAAAGTGAGAGTGAATAATAATTGACAATTAATGATGCTTTATTTATCGGTGAGTAGGTATTTATACATTTCAGAACGGGCGCGAGAGTGCGCCCGCAACATATTTTTATCTCGCTTCTGTGCGTGCAGAGATGGTCGATTGAAATATTGCAGACATCGCAATTAGTGTTGTGGGTAGACGATTTGTTTGCGAAAACGGCGAGACAGCGCGATGCGTTCTCTTTCTACTGTGAAATGTATCGTAAATAGTATTTGCGGGTAAACAATTTCAATGTTTTGGTATGCGACCTTTGGACATATCCAAAGGTCGTTTCGTCGGTCGTTGACCGTGTATGTTGACAATATTTCAGCGACGACAGTAGTTCCTACAAATCGATATTTTTTTCTGATCTTTGATTATACAAAACCCTGTTGCACATTCTCATCAACCTGACAAATAGTGACACTCAATTACATATGTATATATCACGTGAATCAACCCCCTCACACTTCATACGGACCAAAAACGTTCATCCCATAATATACCGCACATAATCATAAAAAAAAAAAAACACCACACTCAGGAGAACACACACCATTCATCTTGAAATCCTATGTATTCAAACTCATGTCGCGATAACAACTATGCTCCGATCGACTGCTTATTTTTTCCCCCTTTTGCCTTTATTGAATTCGGCACCCCATTGTATGTCATAGGAGCCAAATAGGCATATTGCTTTTGGGCAAAAGATGTTTTAATTCTAGTACAGAATAAAAAGATTGTAAATCGATTGACTATCGTTTGTGATCATGTATGATTATCAGCTATCTTGTAGATGGATGACGTCTGTCTGTGTAATGGTTTATAGTATGCAAGCTATTTCATTTCAGCAAGCACATATCAAATCTAAAGTTCCGATGACAAGGAGATCGAAGTTCCAAGAAGAAGGTTGGTTTTATCTTCTGCAATCTTTAGTTAGGCATAGTTTTTTTTAGCTAGGCAGAGTTCATCTTCATCTGACAACAAAGATGACCTCCGTGAACTAGTTAGGTAGATTTTTATATAACACTGTATGATACGTAGTATAAGCCACACAAAAATCTAAAATTAGTTGTAAAACCAGTCAGGAATCGAACATGGAGCGTTCGCTTGCTTAACGTGAATGCTAAAACCGCCGGATTAGGAAGCTGGAATAGGGTGAAACTATCTATCCAAAAATTACTACATTGTATTGTATATTTTCGCCTTTCCTGGATCAATGTTTTCATCGAGAATTCCCAGCGTTCCATGACACGAGAAAATATTAAAAACCACAGTCCAGGACTGTGATCTTCGCGAAATCGGTTTAATGAATCGTTTCGAATTTTACGTCAAAATACGATATAATTTCTCAAATATCCTATTATTTCTTAAATATTTTTAGAATTGCAACTTTTCCTTGTCTAAATTCCCATACAAGACTTCAAACTTAATTCTACATCAATCCTCTAATCTCTGCCCTGGGGGTCCTGCCTACCTTTCCGTTATAAGTACAGGCTTCCGAAGCATCATATTATGTTGCCTGACTAGTCCACCTATAGTTATAGATGGGAGGACCAAGGTCTGGGTGAATTTAATAAAATGCAAGTAGCCTGAACGAGTGGACATATGGTATACGTGTGTATAAAAAGAAATTAGTAAAATAATTAGTTGTTAGAATTGTTATCTAGTTATAAGTTCATATGTAGATGTTAACTATTTAAAAAATTTAATACTAAGATTATTAAAAATAAAATTAAGTGAGTTCATAGTTATAATATATAAATTAGATTAGTTATTAAGATATAAATTTGTTTATAGGCCAGGCCGTTGACAAGTGTTTGTATTTTAGATCACTTTATTAAATAAAATTTAAAAAATTCAAACTAAATGCGACACGTGCTAGTGTTATGCTGTCGACGCCATTTCATTTACGAGTACTTAGTTTTATCCCGAAGGAAAAAAAGGTTTCTTGACCCCAAGCTGGAGAAAAAAAACAGCAGCTGAAAATATGAACAGTCTAATGGGAAAGTGTGTGCATACTTGTAACATCAATTCATGATCTTGCCGGCCATCTGCAAATATTTAGTCATTAAAATACGACTCGTGTTGATTGATAATAATTGGTCCGTTTTTTGGCATCACGCGACACTATTATATGGCTGTTCGAAATTAATTTGCGACAGCCAACCGAAGCTAATCGATTTATCTGCAATTTAAGAAAATTATTTCTCGACCTTAATTTTCTTGATGCGGTTTACAAATTGGGTTTCTCAAAGTGTGTACTTATAAAATGACAAAATAAATTAAAATTGTAACGATTACTTGTAAGAAAAATGAAAACAAAAATGAAGTACGTAACATAACATATATGCCGCTTACGTGAGCCAGTGGTTGTTAAAGATTACCTCAGTATTTTCTTAACTGGTCCCACTGTACATAAAATTTTACGTCATCATTGATAATTTGATATTCTGAAAGAAAAAAACGTAGAAAGTCAGAAAAATCGTAGAATTTTTATGAAAAGGTTTATAAAGGGTCTTTCAAATTGAGCGGTTTTTTTTAATTCTTGGATAAAACACAGATGGCGTCGCGAACTTGCTTGGGTCATGTGACATTTGAGAAGTGTAATGTATGGCATTTATAAAAATGGAGTCGTATACTCGTACAATACAACAACGCGTTCAAATTGTTTAATTATTTTATGTGTTGTAATCTCCGGAAATGGTAATGTTAATTGGCCACCAAGATCTGACACAGTTGGACTATTTTCTCTAGAGTTACGTGAAAAGCCAGGTCTATAAAAATGACTCCCAATCAATTCCTGAGCTGAATGACGAAATTGTTCGCGTTATTGGTGAGTTAGAACCGCAATTATGCCAACATGTCATAAAATTTTTTGACAAAAGAGTGGACATCTGTGGAGCTGCAAGAGGTGGACATTTGGTGGATATTGTTTACTGTGTTTAAATGTCATACATTATACTTCAATGACCAATAAAAAGTTTTTTGAAATCAAAGCAAATTGTGTGTTTTATTCAAGAATTCAAAAAACTGCTCAATTTGAAAGACCCTGTAAGAAGAGGCTAAGGATGTGTGTTGAAATAGGAAAGTCTGGCGCTCGGTCTTCTCTGCCTACCCGAAAGGAATATGGCGTGATGGTATGTATCTATTAATCATTTAGGTGTAACGGTTAGCATTCATGATAAGCAAACGGACGTTCTAGATTCGATTTCTGGCGATTTCATTTCTAGACTTGATTTACTTTTAGACCGAACACCATTAATGTTGTTCTATAGCTTAAGAGCTGATTAACATATATTGTTCATGCACTTTGTAGTAAAAATTTTAGCTTAAAGAGATATGTGAGGATCTCTTCTTATATTATGTTGTTATAAATTGCTTTTGGGAGTAAAATCTAATCCCACTACTTTGGAAAATGTATGATTTTATGTATATATTCAAGGTGAGATTATATTATTCGAGGTACAGAAATATTTATCCAATGTTATTTCGACTGACATAAGAGGAGCATGGCCGTGCATTGACGGACTGGACTTCCATGTGGAAGGTCGCTGGTTCGAACTCCGCACTGTGTCACACCCCTCGAATGACACAGCCATTTTTTCTGCCTAGTATTCAGGGGTATAAGGATACATGCCGGTGTGCTCCAATCGTTTCACTTCGGTGTGCTTTTGGATCCAGTACAGTGATGTAGCCGGTGAGTTTGCTGGTGTGCAACAGTTCAGTCAAAAAAAACCTCCACGACGCAGTTTCACTTTCCAACTTAATTAAGGCTGGAAAAGTGAGAGAATCCTCTACTACGAAGCCCAGCAACGATGACAAGCCTGCTAATAAGTAGAACTTATTCACCAAATGTCCTTTTTGAATAGGGGCTTGGGTTTTATTAACATTTCAGAAAATATTTTTTTAAGAAAGGATTTTGAGCTTTTTTAGTTATTGAAGGTAGTTGCGTCGGCTTGATAATGAAGAAAAAACCTTGAAACTGGTAGGCTTATACCGTTATAAAGGGTGGCTACTGAAAGGAGGCATATACAAAGATCCCAACATTGGGAGGATGCGTTGGGCGGGGCATGTAGCGAGAATGGGAGAAGAGAGAATGCCTAACAAGGTACTCTTTTCCAAGCCCCAAGGAAGCGTAGCGTGGGTAGACCAAAACTCAGGAGGATGGATGGGGTGCAGAGTGATACAAGCGTGATTGGTATCAGGGACTGGAGGAATGCATCCCAGGATAGGAGGGAATGGCGACGACTCCTGGAGGAGGCCGGGGCCCACAATGGGCTGTAGTGCCATTGATTGATTGATTGATTGACTGAAAGGAGGGGGCACTGAAAGGGGTGGCCACTGAAAAGGATACCCACTGAAAGACTGAATGATATAAAACAAAAATAACTTTTACAAACACATGTTTTTTACATTTTTTATTATATTATTATATTTATCGCGATGCCTAGTTGAGCAGAGCGACGACGGGTAGAAGCAGATGGATCCTCAAAGACGCTCTGACGTACAGCTTCTTCTTCCTGGAAGATTGCTGACTGTTTCAGTTCTTTCAAACCGGGCAATTAGGTTCCGAATCATGTTATCGCTAGGAAACACTCTGACATTAAAATGTTGCCGGTATTTTCTCTAAGTTTCAATAATTGATATTTCACTGGAATAGATAAACCCAATGAGTTTTACTCTTTGCTGGACATCATACGTAGTCATTTTAATTTCTAAAAGATATTCTATAACCTGTAAGAGAAAGAAAATTAAAAGTATTGAAAATAAACAAGTTATGACTTTTTCAAACCCTTCACTCTTTCAGTGGCCACCCTGTATTTAGTGGAATAAAAAGTGTTTGAATAAACAAATATCAATGTATTGAAACCTCCACAACGTTAACGCTTCAACTATAAATAAATAATACATATCAAACGATAAATTTTGAGAAACACTGATATTTTCATTCATCAAAATTGACCAGTTTTTAGATACGTTTTTTGACCGCAAATTCGAATGGACAATTTATCGGTTCAAACTATTAACATTTTTATTTTTGAATTAAAAAGTAAAATTCTTTTCAAACGCTTCGATCAAAATTGAATTCTAACAGGTAAAGAAACCAGGCTTTTATTGTACTCGTATCATGTCTTACCACACAAAGATCTTTGATTGGTTTTCTAAAAACACATAACAAGTCGAAAATAAATTTGGCAAAATGGAAAGTTTTTATAATGAAAAAAGTTAATAAAAAATTCCGATTCTGGAGCATTTTAATGCGTAAAAAATATAATATGTGTAAACGTAAAATTGTGAATTTTCTATGATCTTGTTCAATATTGTCAATGCAGATACTTGGCTGATTAATGGTAGTTATAAATATTGTCACATTAGTCGACTTCTAAAAAGTCTTTGGTCAATAGTCAGATTTGGCAAAAATGGAAAGTTTTTATAATGAAAAAAGTTCGATTCTGTGGCATGCTAATGCGTAAAAAATATACCATGTATGTGTAAACGTAAAAATGTAACTTTTCAATAATCTTGTTCAACATTTTCAATGCCGATACTTGGCTGATTAATAGTAGTTATAAATATTAGTCGACTTCTAAAACGTCGACATTGGCTCAAGTGTCAAATTAAAACTTTGTCTCTTTGTATTTGTCCCTTAATAGAATGTCTTCATTGTATCTTTCGATACAGTATCTTTGTGTTGATTTGGAGAGGAGTAAAATTCGGGGGTATAAAGATACCTATGACTTCGGTCATATTTATTCATTTAAAAAAACTTTCATCTGGATGTGCAAATATCTACGAAATGACAATTTCAATGCTTGTAGATGACCTCTAATGATGCCTTGTACATTCTGTTGTACACCACTTTTCGATGATATCAAGAACATTGTATTGTATTACACTTTTGTTGTATACAGTTCAACCTGACGAGTTTATTGCCATGTGGCAATATTTTCCAACCAACTAGAAATATGTTAAAGATACCTTAAGTGAATGCCAGACTAGAATATTTTTTTTTAAATCTGGGTTACAATGAGAATTAAACTTGCAGCCTCCGGGCTGGGAGACAAGCGTCTTACCAACTTGGCCACTGAGGTCATCATTGAAAGTGTAGGAAAATGTTTACAATTGCTTTGTACCATGGGCGTAGAATACTCTTGAGGAACCCCGGAGGTCCGCAGACCCTAGTTTGGGAACTGTTTTCCTAGAACACGTGTCGGACACTTCATTGTCACACAGTGTAGTATATAAATAAAGCAAAACAATACTTTGACCAGACAAGAAGTCTAGTCTATGAAAGGATGACTTATAAAAAAATCTGGTTGAATCACTGAAGAAATACTCGGAATAAATAGGGATAAACATGGCTGTTCCTGTTAAATTCAATCTAACCACAATAACGAATCATGCCCATTGTCTACATTTAGAATTCAGTTTATAATAATGCTAAATTTCCATTTGACTGGAATAAGACAAGCGTGATACATATTCACAAGTCCGACTACAAAAAATAAACCAATAATTATAGACCAATTGCCATCTTATCTTTTATAGACCAATTGCCATCTTATCTTTTATAGACCAATTGCCATCTTATCTTTTATAGACCAATTTCCATCTTATATTTTATAGACCAATTGCCATCTTATCTTTTATAGACCAATTGCAATCTTATCTTTTATAAACCAATTGCCATCTTCTCTTTTATAGACCAATTGCCATCTTATCTTTTATAGACCAATTGCCATTTTATCTTTTATAGACCAATTGCCATCTTATCTTTTATAGACCAATTGCCATCTTATATTTTATAGACCAATTGCCATCTTATCTTTTATATCCGAAATCTTTGGAGATAGTATTAACCTAATACTAAGATTCAACATTGATCAGAAAATTATAGAAGAGAACATAGATCTTCTAAATCAAACAAAATGATATTCAACGGTTATGTTTCAAGAGCTCTTCAAGAAGACGACTTCCATGGTCTAGTTGGTAAGAAGCCTGTCTCCCAACCTGGAGGTTGAGGGTTTAAATCCCGCAAGAACCCATTTTTTTTAAAAAGGGGATCAGTCTGATTTTCATTTAAGGCCTCTTTAACATCTTTGTATTTATTACACTTTCATTATATCCAGTACAACCTGGCAGGCTTATTACTATGTGACAATATCTTCCAACCAACCAGAAATATGATAAAGTGACAAGAAAAAAAAACAGACTAGAATCCTTTTTGTTTAATCTGGGTTCCAGCGGGATTTAAACTCGCAATCTCCGAGTTAGGAGACAGGCGTCTTACCAATTAGGCTACGGATGTCGGCAGCTTTCTGGTTGGCTGGAAGATATTGCTACATGGCAATACGCCCGCCAGGTTGTACTATATACAATGAAAGTGTAATACAATACGATGATGGGAAACAAATTGATAGCCCTTATCACAATTTATCTAATATTTGGACCAGGTAAACCACAAATTACTCCTAAATAAAATGCAGGGTTTTGAATTCTCAAATAACATGATTGGTTTATATTTTGACTAGTTTACCAGTAGGACAAAAGTTGTGTTATGTCACTTAAATAAACTTGATTACTTCCAGATGTACCCCAAGGGGGGTAGTTGTACCCCAAGGGGGGTAGATGTACCCCAAGGGGGGTAGATGCACCCCAAGGGGGGTAGATGACCGATATACATATGCATCTAACGAAAAAAAATCGGGTTGAGTATTGTGTGTGGAGGGAGGCAGGAGATAACTTCAGCAAGCATCTGCGAGATCTTGGGAACGTATCTACGTATATTTACCTGATATTCATCTCAATGTATTGACTTTGATATTTCCAAGGTCTCTAATCTGTCCAATTTATTTCCGTTACTATTGATATTGACATAAACTATTGACAGAAAACGTGTGATTTCTCGGTGATAATGATTAGCAATTTCAGAATAAATTATAGGATTCATTAAAAGCTGATTTGTGTGTTCACAAAATATTTTTTTCAAAGGATCTTTCTGTCTTGCTTACATAGAAATTATCGCCGTCAGCATATAATAGTTTATTATACGCACCACTTTTACCAAGAACTCATTTTTTTGTCTTTTCCGTCAAATATAAATTTGTGTAAAAAGTTGGCTTTATGTGACTTGGAAAATGATGAGTGGAAAACCATGAAACTGGTAGGATGTCCCAATAAGAAGGGCGGATTTACATTTTTCGACATTTTTTTACAAAGTTGGTAGCTCTAACAATTTTATATATGCTATATGTCAATCTTGCGATTAGTAAATTTGGAACGTTACACAAAAAAACAACGCGTTATTATTGTTAAAACTCATTATAAAAAAGGGGAAAGTTTTGCTGAAACAGTTCGTAAACTTTGTAGAATTTTCGGTCGAAATAATGGTCCAAATTAGTCATCAATTCAAAGATTAATTAAACAATTTGAAAAAACTGGTTAAATTCTGGACAATAAGTCATCCATGCGTCCTTGTAGCGGGCGTTCACTCGAAAACATAACCGCAGTGAGAGAAAGTGTTACTGAAACCCTAAGGACATCAATTTGTCATAATTCACAAGAATGAAACGTTTCAAGAAGCACCTTACTGCAAATTCTCGCAAAAGATCCAGATCTACATGCCTACAAGATCCAACTGACCTAAGAACTCAAACCAGCTGACAGCAAAAACTGAATTTGGCACTTTTATTGGGATGTCCTATATTTAGTGGAATACACAGTGTTATACTAAACAAAATGTAATAGTTATTTATTTACAACAATTTCTTATAAATGTTTAATATATATTTCTTTGAAAGTTCTTTACGTAGTTGGATTTAACCTGTATATATTGTAAGCTATATAAAATAATACATTAATAAATTCAGGATATCCATGAACAAGTGTTTTATTTGCGTCATAATGAATAGTCAAAAATATATTTCATAGGACCCGAGATCCAAAAGGGGTTGACAAATCACGTCAATGAAACAATGGCATTTGTTTATTCATTAAGTTGAAAAAATATTTATTAAATCTCTTAAGCATTAAAATTGAATGACAAAGTATATGGAAGTAGAATAGGCGAAATATTTGTGTCATGATAGGAAAGTCTAGTGTTTTTTTTCCTCTCTGCCTTCTCCGACAGGGAACAGAGACCGAAGGTTATCCTTCATGATCGAATATGATTGTGTCATATTTTGGATGAAATATGTCCATGCGTGTTATTAGCACTGGTATCGATTGATTAAAAATATTACAAGACGATTAATTAAATGAAAAAACAAGTTTAATGTAAGGATCGCAAAGCGGTGGCTGCAATCAATAGACTTCAGTGCATTTCGAAAAATACAATATATTTGGTTAGAAACTGCAGAAAACATACTAAGGAAAGACGATCTGCATATAAAAATTTGTTGTTCTGATATGGGATGGTAACACATTCGGATTTAGATGGATTGTAATGTATTTTACTTTTTTTTATTTATACATGACAAGAAATGTACCTACATAATTTAATTTGCATACACAATTTTAATGAATCTGGGTTTGTCGCCTTTCATTTGTCGTGTCCCCAGTAAACTAGACTTTGGCCTGTATCTCACTGAGGACATATAGCATGAAAAAATATATCGATACTTCTTTCCGATTTTTGATTTTATAAAACCCCGTTGCACATTCTCATCAACCTGACAAACAGTGACACTCAATTACATATGTATACATCACGCGAAATCAAACTCCTCACACTTCATCACTCCAGACAGACCAAAAACGTTCATCCCATAATATACCGCACATAATCAGAAAAAAAAATTAAAACACCACACTCAGAAGAACACACACCATTCATCTTGCAATCCTATGTATTCAAACTCATGTCGCGATAACAACTGTACTCCGATCGACTGCTTATTTTCCCCCTTTTACCTTTATTGAATTCGGCACCCCATTGTATGTCATAGGAGCCAAATAGGCATATTGCTTTTGGGCAAAAGGTGTTTTAATTCTAGTACATAATAAAAAAATGTAAATCGATTGACTATCGTTTGTAATCATGTATGATTATCAGCTATCTTGTAGATGGATGACGTCTGTCTGTGTAATGGTTTATAGTATGCAATCTATTTCATTTCAGCAAGCACATATCAAATCCAAAGCTCCGATGACAATGAGATCGAAGTTCCAAGAAGATGGTTGGTTTTATCTTCTGCAGTCTTTAGTTAGGCAGAATGTTTTTTAGTTAGGCAGAGTTCATCTTCATCTGACAAGAAAGATGACATTTGTGGTCTAGTTAGGTAGATTTTTATATAACGCTGGATGATACGTAGCATATAATTCTATTCCACAATATACCGCACATAATCATAAAAATAATAACATAAATGTACAAAAATACTACACTCAAGAGCTCACACAAACCTTTTGCACAAGACATTCCTCTTGCAAGCCCAAGTACTCAAACTCCTGTCGCAATAACAACCACGCTCCGATCCACTGCCTAAATTGTTTTCCTCCTTTTGCGTTTATTGAATGTATAGTTCATATATAAATCATTAATATTGATAAGACCTCCCAAAAAAACGTTGTCTTTAAGTACTTTCTAAAGCTGCATACGCTACCTACATCTTTAACACTTTGATGCAGACCATTTCACGTCATATGTCCAGCAACTACAAAATCCTTATCGTAATTGGCGATTATTGTGGTATATGTCATAGGGAGAGGTTCCTTATGATCTTGGGTAGTACTGTGATAGATTGTCTTTATTAGATCTTCAGTCGCTTGACACTCGTAGACTTACCTTTGATCTTATATTTCTTTATGAAGTCTTGAATGGTCTTGTGGACTCATATACGACTCTGGAACGTATCAATTTAAGTGTTCCTTCTCGCTATCTTAGAATCTGCTTTGCTTAGAGTAGCTGTATTTAGAAGTTCCATCGGCTTCTATAATTCTGTAATAAGAATGTGCCGAGGTACAATGCAGTAGCTGTCTCGGATGTGGGCATTAAACAGTTCAACACTGTCAGAGTTTAGGAGGATGGTAGCTGAATTGGCTGAGGAATGAATGTTGTATTTATTTCCACCTATTGTATGCAATTAGTAATATTCCCACTGAACAGCTGACATGAGGGAACTGTGCATGAGATGAACAAGTTTCAGATGAACGATTTTAATACTTCTTCTTCCCAGTGTCATATCAGGTCCCCCCAACGTTGACTATCACTTGAGAGTAAGTATCTTTGTCCCCGGCAGCTTGAAAAATATCTCCAACGCTCTTTATACCAGTCCAATCACGTATATTGCGGAGCCAGGAGATTTACCTCCTGCCAACATCTCTATGACCCTCTATTTTGCCTTGGATGATCAGGGGCAGTAATTTTTACTTTTCTCCTCTAAGTACATGACCCAAATAGGACACCTTTCGGATTTTAATATTAGTCAGCAGCTCTCTATCAACTTTGACTCTTTGAAGAACCCTTGTGCTGCTAACCGTAGCATTCTCCAGGGTATCCGTAGAATTCTCCGGTGCATCCACATTTCGAATGCTTCCAGTCGGTTCATACTACCAACTGTGAGGGTCCATGATTCCACTCCGTAAAATAGCACTTACCAAACGTAGCATTTGACTAACCGTTGTCGAAGTTTCAAGTTTAGATTATCATCGCACAATACACTTCTCATTTTATTATAAGAGATTTTAATCCTTGGTATTATTTTTAAATTATGTGTTTTGTGTAATAGTCGGGATTAATTTTCCTGTAAGTGTTATTTTAATAAAATAATGGTGATAATTGTACAATTAGGTCAATAACGAACATTTAATTTATTCAATAAATACGATATCAAAATCTAAGTTGTACTATTATATGTTTATATGGCATTTACACTGTATCCCAATGCCGTGCTAGAACATGAAAAACTAGATTTGCGTCGAGTTCCAGTCTCACTGGCATCTAGCAAATACTTTTGTAGACAAGTCAACCTTTAAACCTAGGTTCACAAAGTAGGCCCATCGGCCCTCCTGGGGGTACTGGAGGGAACTGAGGAGACCATGCTGGCCCTGGGGGAAGTAGGGGGGCTACTTGCCTATTTTAATAAATACCTTTTATTTTTGTAAATACCTTTATAATTTCTTTTCCATATTGTTTTATTACCAAAACACCTGTTTGAAATTAAAAAATACTCTCATACTACCTTGATCAAAAAGTTTTAGGAACAGCCACCGTGTGGCGCTGACAGTCACCCGATTGGAATTCTTTTTTTTTGTTAGGTTACCACATCTATTATTGATACTTCCCTCCAAATTTCAGCGTTATAGCTTGACACTTGTAAAAGTTACGCTGTACTGAGTACATCTACCTTTGTGTGTGTTTTCGATTTTTTACAAGTTAGAAAATGGCATCAACTGTGCATCAACGAGTCTGCATTAAATTTTGCATGAAAAACGGATTTAACGGTCCGCAGGCCTTGGAAATGTTGGAGAAGTGTTTTTCGGTGGCACGAACGCTTCAGAAGTGGTCGTAAGTCGGTCGAGGATGACGAACGCAGTGGCTGTCGAAAACCAATGAAAACATCGATAAAATCAAAGAAATGTTGGCCGAAAACCGCAAATTGACCATCAGAGAGCTGGCAGAGGACTTGAACATCGCTTATGGATCCGCTCAAGACATTTTGGTTAGTGATTTGGGCCTCAGACGTGTCGCTGCAAAACTGGTGCCGAAAGACCTCAATTTCATGCAAAAAAAGGACCGCGATGAAATCGCGAAAGACACGATTTCCATGAGTTTTTGACCAAAAACAACACGAATACTATCCAGCAACCTTCGAATTCACCTGATCTGGCTCCCTGCGACTTTTTCCTGTTCAACCGACTTAAAAAACCGCTTCGCGGAACGCGTTACAGGACCCGAGAGGATGTCATGAAAAAATCGAAGACGGCTCTGATGGACATACCGAAAATTGAATTTTTTTTTTGCAAAACATTAATAAATTGGTGGCAGTACATCAGGCTGATCCCTCTCATCAGGGTTATTTAATAAATACTTCAACAATTTAAGTATATCGTATCTTATTTATAACACTATTGATATGTATGTTACATAAAAAAAATTCACTACATTTTTCTGTTTTATTTCATTTAAAAAAGGTAAATTTCCAGGAGGCCTTGTGTATTTTTTTTTGCTGAAAAGGGGGCAGTGGGTCAAATAAGTTTGGGAACCTACGCTTTAAACGATTGTATACTGATTTCTAATAAAGACAATTCTATAGATAATAAAAATATGTAAGAATTGATTTATGGTGGAGGTTCTGATTGATATTGTTAAATGTCATTTATCGCCGATATCACATAATTCTTATGTGCACTGATTACATTGATACCAATAAACGTGAACATTTAAAAAATTGTCATTTTTATCGATTTAAAATTGCAGTTTTTGTTGCGCCACCCTATATATTGGCGTTAATTGTCAATTTCCTTTAAAATAATTATTAATGTGATGTGTAATCTTTTAGTTTTGATCTATTGTGTTGGTGCATGGCCACGCGGTAACGAAATGGAGGAACTTGAAAAAAAAATGAAAAAAAAACATGCCAGTGATCAATAAGATTTTGACATGTGAGTCTGTAGACCAACTATCTTCGGGTCCAAATAGCAGAAGAAATTGACAGAATCTTCCAAACAAGTTGACAACGAGCATGTCTAAACATGTATCGATATGTATTCCCCCAACTGACAAGAAAAATCCTACAGAACTTGCAAGGTATGTGCCAATTATAAAAGAAGTTAGACCCGGTACATGTGTAAGGAGTGTTGTTTAACTCCATATATAAGAATATTGGCAGAATTAACAAACTAAACTAAATTATCAAAGTATTTTATATAAATTTTAGTAAGCCTTTCACAAACATCATAATTCCTTAAAAACCAATCCCTTTCACAAACATCATAATTCCTTAAAAACCAGATCCGGTACATGTGTAAGGAGTGTTGTTTAACTCCATATATCATATAAGAATGTTGGCAGAATTATGAAACTAAACTAAATTATCAAAGTATTTTATATACATTTTAGTAAGCCTTTCACAAACATCATAATTCCTTAAAAACCAATCCCTTTCACAAACATCATAATTCCTTAAAAACCAGACCCGGTACATGTGTAAGGAGTGTTGTTTAACTCCATATATAAGAATATTGGCAGAATTAACAAACTAAACTAAATTATCAAAGTATTTATATAAATTTTAGTAAGCCTTTCACAAAAATCATAATTCCTTAAAAACCAATCCGGGAAAAAAAATGTCACGATTTTGATTAGGTCTTAAAAGTGTCAAACGTCCACATTTTAAAACCCAGTTTCCTGTCAATCTCATCAAAATGTATATTCATTTCTTCTCAAGGTTCTCTCGCACATATTAGTAAGAATCCGTTTATTTTCCTCATTGGGAATGAATTTACTGTATTCATATATAAAACATTTTTTTAAACAGCCATCAATTTGCAATCGCGTGTTCACCAAATATTAAATCAGTATTCATATCGCGGTTTAAAATGATATGCAAATCAATGCACCATATATCAATGTAACAAAACTTCACTGAGTCATAAAGTCTTCATTTACTTTTTTTTTAAAAGAGAGAAGGAGAGACATTGAGAATTGGTGACCACAAAAATCCTGACGAGTCATCCAATTCCTAAATTATTTATTGGAATAACAAAAGAAAGCCGTGGCGGGTTCTTTTGTCATAAAAGAGTGCATTATCCTTAACACGAATAAAGATCATGAAAGGATCCATTATAATTGAACCTGAAATAAAGAGGTTTATTATAAGAGAAAACACCGACTTTTCCTTTTTTCGATTGTTTATCACGTTATCCGCACAGGAAAGACTTTCAAACTAGATAACTACACCTTGTTGACGATTTTCGTTTGAGTTAACGACAAGGCAAACGTATTTTAAACCAATTCCAATAACTTAAAACAGATTATTATTCATTGTAATTTATTTTATCAAAAACTGTTTATTTTACTTTTTTGTAACAGTATAACCCTATCGGTTTCAAGGCCTCATCCACAGGGGAACACAAACAAGACTGAATTATGTTCGAACTGGTACCGAGATACACGCTTCTAACGGTAAACATTCGGGTTGAGAACTGGGGGTGGAGGTAGGGATGAGACGATCTCGGCGAGCAGCGAAGAGATTCTTGGGATATATGTGTTTGCCAGATGTTCTCCTCGATGCACTGACTTAGAAATTTCTAGGGACTCTAATTTGTCCAATTTATGATATTTCCGTTACTACTTATATGTAAGAATTTGGCATCATCGATAGAAAATGTATGGTTTTCACGGTGACAATGATTAGCCATTTCAGAATAAATTAGAGGATTTGTTAAGGTGGATTTGTGTTCACGAAATCTCATTTCGTTATACTCGTACCATTACAAAAAAGTGGAATAAACAGTGTTTAATAAAACCAATTACAATGTCTTTAAACCTTCACAATGTTAATGCCTTAACTATTAATAATATATTACAATATTCTTCCATTGAAAATCAAGATCAAATGAGACGTTACTCTTCGATCAGAAAGTCTCGTTAAATTAAAGTGCGATACTGACAAATTATAGTTTTCATTACTATTACAAATAACGTTAATTTTTTTGATAATTATGTATCCCGAATCCGTGTTTTGCGTTAAGTCACTATCCCATGTTTTCACGTGATCGACACCCCTTCCAAAAAAGGATATATCTTTGTAAACAATCCAACCTTTCAACGGTAATCTCCACATTTTTAACATTGTCAATACAGTGGTGCCTCGGGTTACGAACTTAATTTGTTCTTTGAATCCGTTCGCGAGCTGAAATGTTCGCAAACCGAAATTCATTTTCTTGGGATCCATAATGAGGGTTAATTTAATACAAAATATATTTTATATAAACTGTATATTATATATATATATAATATAAAAAACAAAAAAAATGTATCAAGAACAACGACAAACAATGTTCACAACGCGCACACCTGAGAACAACTAATGTGTAATTGCATAATGCGCCGTTACAACTAATTCGTGAGCCGAGGCATTGTACGCAGGTCGAGTCAACATTTGTTCGGAAATTGTGTTCGTAAGCCGATTTGTTCGTGACTAGAGGCGTTCGTGACCCGAGGTTTGACTGTAATGAAGATAATAATGAATTGATTTATGATGTAGATTTTGACGTCAAGTCATCAGTGTGCAGTGAAGTGTCAGATCTTGCAAATTTTGATCAACTGCAGTCTCCGGATGCAAAAATTATAGAATATGAAATTTGCAGAATCCTCCAAACAGGAAGTGCTGAAGTATGTTTATTTCTAGATGAATTAGTTTAAATAAACGTCGTCGTAAATGCATCGAATATGAATCATGCCTAATTGCGTCCACTGCCAAGAAAATCATTGAAAAAAAAAACATAGTATCGTAATGGAAGACCGCCGAATGCATCTGCGCGAGATTACTGAGGCTGTGGATATTTCAAGTAAACATGTGCACAAAATATCCATCACGAAAAAGTTGTCTATGCGATGGGTGCTGCAATTGTGGACTGTCGAGCAAAAACCCACTCGAAAGAATATTTTAAAGTAGTGTTTTGCGATGTTTTATCGCAATCCGAAGGACTTTTTGTGTTGATTTATGACTGGACGAAACTTGGACCCACCTCTACATACAGAAGTCAAAATAATGAGTAACAACTGGTGAAAGTACGCCGAAGAAGGTGAAGACCGTTTTGTCGGCTGGGAAGGTAATCGCCATTGATTTTTGGGTTTCCCAAAGAATCGTCATGATTGACTACTTAGAAAAAGGCAAGAAAATAACTAGTCTTTTATGCGGAATTTGTTGGACCGTTTGAGTGACGAATTGAAGGAAAAACGGCAAAGATTGACTTGCAAATAAGTGCTCTTCCACCAGTACAAGGCGCCGTTCCACAAATCGACTATCGCAATAACAAAATCGAATTGAACTAAGAATTGATTCCTTAACGCTTCCTGTCCTGTGATGTGTAACTAGGACACATTGCTTCTAAAAACTTTAATATCTCTATAAATATAATAAATACTGGGTTCAGATTTTAGGTATTCTTCCAAAATACATTTACACATTGAATGAAAAAAATAAAATTAATAATAATTAGCACTTATCGGCCACATCAGAGATATTTTGTGAAAATCGGGAATAAATTCACCGATACAATCAAACGTGTGCCAGTGTGTGGCGTAGGTAGATTCATTCTAAAAAAACGCTATGGGTGAGGAAGCGACGCTATTCACATCTAACTCTACTTCGATATATGGGAACCCAAGAAATAGAATCTCAGTTCGCTCGCTTCTCTCGCTCAGTAGCCAGCGGGTTTTCGTTCGAGGCGGTCACTTCGCCCATTTTGTGAACGTCGTCCGATGTTTTTTTTTCATGTTTTCAGCAATTAAATTTCAATTATTATCCCTTTTGACTTCAAATTAAAATAATTTAAGCGATTGGCTATGAATTTTCTTATTTTTTCGATTTTAAATCGCTTATTTTTACATGTGTATTGAATACACATCACCGGAATGGACGGATTTTTTTAGCACAGGAAGGGAAAGGTTAACCACCATATTTCTCGAACTTAGCTACGAGTGATTTCTTCCTGTTCCTTAAAAAATTAACTCAGTGGGAAGAAAGTTTCATCCAATCAGACGTTTTAATAGCTTTTCTTTTAAATGTATTTTCTGCTATTTATCTTGAGAGATATACTCGTATATGTTACATATGTGATTTTGGAATGTATTTCAATATGTACATACTATGTTGCTATCAATAAACCTATATTTATTTATATTACCGCCACAGTAATGTAATTTATAAAGTTTAACAAAACCTATTTTTCAGGCAGGATCGAAAATCGCTGAATCAAGTGTGTAGCCTTCGAAAGAAACTATTTTGAAACGAAAATATTTTAATCCTGTTTTTTTTCCACACTTTTCAAACTACCCCCCGTATGGTGGAAGATGGACAAATGTATATTTACTTATGAAATTTTAAATGATTTATTTTTATACGAGTTACAACAGACTCTTTAGTCACTCGGTGGAACAATACAATGTAAATAAATGCACAAGGAATGCATATCGCTAAGAACCTAATGCGATATGCATCAGGCAATATTTATTGCATTATTGACCTCTGTCTTCCAGTCGCTTCCTTATTGTACCCGGCCTTAAGAAAGGTGATAAAAATGCGCTAACAATAAATAATGAAGATAATTCTTTCAAAGAAAGCGCTTTAAATCATATTTATGGCTTCATCTTTCATTTCTCGTGGTTTCTCCTTTGCAGTTCGGATAATTGGATGCAAGTCATTTTTACGTGATATATTTTTTAATGAAATGTGTTTGTAGTGATACAACACTTTTGAACTCTTACATACATACCATCACGCCATGTGCCTTTTGGGAAAGGTAGAAAGGATAGATCTCTATACTTTGTAATTCATTAATCGTGAGCATATCACAATTGATTGATGCTGTGGATATGCGTGCACTAAAAAAAAATATGAATGTTTGAAAAAAGGCGGAGTAATGATTGAAAAAAATCAATCAATCAATCAATGGCACAACAGCCCATTGTGGGCCCCGGCCTCCTCCAGCAGTCGTCGCCATTCCCTCCTATCCTGGGATGCATTCCTCCAGCCCCTGATGTCAATCACGCTTGTATCACTCTGCACCCCATTCATCCACCTGAGCTTTGGTCTACCCACGCTACGTCTTCCTTGGGGATTGGAAAAGAGTACCTTGTTAGGCATTCTCTCTTCTCCCATTCTTGATACATGCCCCGCCCAACGTAGCCTCCCAATTTTGATGTATTTTATAATGTTGGACTCTTTGTATATGCTGTATAAGATCCATTTTCCTGTACGGGTCCGAATATTATTCTGAGTATTTTCCTTTCAAATATTAGAAGGGAAGATTCGTCCTTCTTACTCAATACCCAGCATTCAGACCCATATGTGAGGATAGGTCGTAGCAGTGTCTTATAAATGGTAAGTTTTGTTTTTCTGGACAACAACCGAGATATAAGGTGTTTTCTCAGACCACAGAAGCATCTACTCGTATTTGCCATGAATATTCGACGTTTAATCTCGATAGATGCATCATTAACACTTGTCACTATGGATCCCAGGTAGGTGAAGGTGTTTACACGTTCTATTGTATGAGAACTTATATTAATCGTGGTAGGTGTCTGGTTATTATGGGGTGCTTTAGTGGCTATCATATATTTGGTCTTATCGGAGTTGATGCGAAGTCCCATTCTGTTTGCAGCCCTCTCCAGCTCAACAAATGTCTCCATCATCGCTTGTGGGGATCTACCAATAATGTCAATATCATTCGCGTAGCCCAGTATTTGGCTTGATTTGTAGAAAATTGACCCATTTGTCTGTACTCCGGATTCTCTTACACACTTCTCTAGAGCCACAGACAGAAACAAATGCATAGATAAAATGGACGTTTTTAGTAATATGATGAAAGAAGCTTCAAGATGGTTTGTACATGTGGAGAGAATGAATTATGAAATAATGACTAAGCGAGTATACAAGTCTGAAGTGCCTAAAGTGCGTGGAAGAAGAAGACCGAGGAAAATATTGCGGGATCAAATGGACCAGAATTCAAAAGAAGATAAAGTGAGAAGTATGAACTAAAGAAAATTGTACATGACGAGATATATGAGTGTGGAGGAGGTGAAAGTTGTGTGCTAGGATAAAAAAGTTTGGAGTTATGTTCTATATGTCTACCCCGCAAGGAACACGGCGTGATGATATGTATAAATGTGACTCAATGTCTAGTTTAGTGAATATTTTAAATACATATGTTGTTAAGTTCAGGAGGATTCTTCTCCAGCATTACCTCAATCGATTAAGTTCTAATAATTTATTAGTCACCTATATATCATATCTTGTTTTCCTTTTACACAAAAGTGTGAAAGGTAAATATACACAATGAAATAAAAATTAAAACATACACAATAATAAATATAGAAAAATTCGTCATGTCACATTAGTGGTTTGTTAAATAAATAGCAAAACTGAATGAAAATAAAATATGAACGAACACTCATGGTGGTCTCGGTGTGATTGACCAGAATTAGATGTCTTCCTCGAATTTAAAAAAGGTTTCACTTTCAACGTATTAGTCAGTCCTTTTTGCATAAATATATAAAATCAATTTAAAAACATATTGGGTGATTCATTACGAAACGTTTAACGTCCGTTTTGAAGAATTGTTTCGTGGTCCAATTAATAAACGACGAGATTAAGAAATAAACGGTTAATGTGGTCAACTTATTTGTATTTTGAACTGAATTTCGTAGTAAATAGTTAAATATTGACGTATATATTATATGTTAACGTTTATGTGAAAATTTCCGTTAATACATTGACTGTTGAATAATTTCTTTTATAATATGAGTGGTTCAGAACCAGACATGACTATCCCACATTTATCTTGTTTTGAGATAATTGACTTTAAGTTACAGATCTATTCAAAAATTATTTGTTGTTGTTTCCAAAATGTAACAGTTGATGTCTGCACTTATGGTGAACTATAAAATCATAATTATGTTTGGTTCTGATATAAATGGGTATAAAGATGTAACGTATGTGTCTAACTCAAATTTTATATTTTTGTGGGTTAGTCATGTCTGGTTCTGACCCGCTTATATTACTGTGCTGTTAAAAAAAGTGACCATATTTCAAATTTGAAAATATAGTAAAAAGGTAACAGCAAGTATAATTCATTGCCATATAATCCTTACAAACTCTGTCAGTACCGTAAGGCCACTCTGGACTCATTTTTTCATTTAAGTAAAAAAATGGGAATACAGGGTTTGCACTTTAAATTCAACCTTTTGCAAATAAAATTCAACCTTTTGCCAATCAAATTTTTTGTTAACCATTTTGTTAACAAATTGAAAATTTTATAATATTTATTTATTTAACAATTTTATTGCAAATACAATCTGGTGGGTTTATTGCCAGGTGGCAATCTCTTCCAACCAACCAGACAAAAGTAAATTAAGCAAGTCACATGGTCGCATAAATCATTCAAATGACTATCCACCCTCACGAAATCCATAAACACATACGTGAGCATATGCCCACGAACCCCACAAAGACGGACAATCACCCGAACATTATTTTTCATATAAAGTGAGATATCATCAATCAAAAGGAAAGGAAGGGATGGTGGAGAGGAAAGGAAAAGAAAAACCAGGAATGAAACACGTTATTTTACTGATTAGAGTTTTTTCAGTCGCTTCTTAAAATATGTCAAGGACGGAGTGAGTCTTATATTGGTTTTGTAACTGATTCCAGAGTCTCACTGCGTGGACAGTAAATGACGACTTAAAAAAGAAGAGCGGATATAATACAAAGATGTACATACAAGTCAATTAACAATTCATTACAATTTACATTATGTACACTAAAACTGACATATTTAGATACTTAACATAGTAACTTAATCTATAATGGTTCTCCTGTAGCAGGTGGTGGTAATTTAATTTCTAACGAATTGACTCATAATTGCGAGAAATTCGAGTCGATGTAAAATTGTCGTTTTACCGTTGCTTCATGTAAACGTTTCATTTTATCGATGTTTATATAAACATATTGCTTTGTCATTGTATTTCAATTTATATTTTCTTTGTTAACAAAAGAGTGAATTTGATTTGCGAAAGGTTAAATTTGATTTGCAAAAGGTTAAATTGGATTTGCGAAAGGTTGAATTTTATTTTCAAAAGGTTTAATTTGATTTGCAAAAGGTTAAATTCGATTTGCAAAGGTTACATTTAATTTGCAAAAGGTTAAATTTGATTTGCAAAAGGTTAAATTTGATTTGCGAAAGGTTGAATTTGATTTTTCAAAAGGTTTAATTTGATTTACAAAAGGTTAAATTTGATTTGCAAAAAGTTAAATTTGATTGGCAAAAGGTTAAACTTGATTTGCAAAAGGTTAAATTTGATTTGCAAAAGGTTGAATTTGATTTTTCAAAAGGTTTAATTTGATTTACAAAAGGTTAAATTTGATTTGCAAAAGGTTAAATTTGATTGGCAAAAGGTTAAACTTGATTGGCAAAAGGTTAAATTTGATTTGCAAAAGGTTAAATTTGATTTGCAAAAGGTTAAATTTGATTTACAAAATGTTGAATTTGAAGTGCAAAACCTGTAGAATGACTATAGGCATTTTGAGCACCCAGCAAAAGTTTATTTGAACGCCTATAGGCGTTTTCAGCACTGAACGTGTTAATCTATAGATTTACTAGTTAATTACCTGTATCATTTTGTTATAGTTGAATATTAAAAAGGCATTCTAAACTTTAACTAGACAATATTTAATCTAATTAGTTAATATGTACGAATACATTCACTAAACATCGCTACATAAAATTTGAATGCTAGAGATATACTTAAGTTTTAAAGAACTGAAAAAAAAAAGTTTAATTCTCGGATGTAAAATGTTAGTTAATTAGGTTAAAATTTGTTGATAATTTTAACGGTTCGAATCCCGCGCTTTGCTACTACTCTCGAGTGACACAGAATTTTTTTTTGTCTAGTATTCGGGGGTATAAGATTACTTATAACTTCGGTATTTTAAAGAAAATAAAAATATATCAGAGCGCTTCGATCGTTTCACTTCAGGTGTGCCATCGGATTCAGATAACGGTGAATTTGCTGGTGTGTAACGGCTCACTTACTTAAAGAGGATTAAAAAAAAGACACGAAAAACTCCACGACACAGTTTCGCTTTTCAACTAAATTGACATTGGAATGGCGAGGATATCCTCGACTGCGACACCCAGCAACGATACGATAAATAAACGAAATAAAGTAAATTTTCATTCTTAAAAAAGTTCGAGGTTAAAATCATCTTATTAATATTGTGTATACTTGAAAGTTGTCAAATTTCTCATTTTGTAAAAAGTGCTACTCCAAATGAGTCAAGTTAGTCGGTTTTAACCAGGGATGCCAACTAGGCGGAGTAAAATTATCCGTCTTATTGCGCAGACGATTTTCGACGCGCAAGTCTGGGCATTTACGTGTATAATTCTTTTCATGAATATTCACCATAAAGAATAATTCTGGGTATTCTTAAAGCTTCTCTCAGAATTGATTATCTTCGACGTTTTATGAAATTCCCAGTTGAATCGCCATTAGTGTTTGGAAATTTTATTGAGACAGTTTTTAATTCGAAAATTTTCATCCAAAATAGTTTTATTCGAAGTTTTAATTTTTTTCGCCGATTTTATTTTGTATTAAGTACATGCACACATGTCATCACGCCGTGTCCCTTTGGAGGTAGATAGAGAAAATAGATCTCCAGAATTTTCTAACCATGCACACAACTTTCACATCCTCCATATTCATAGATCTCGTCATGCACAATGTTTTCTTTGGTCTACCTCTTCTAGAATTTGTGACTTGTCATTAATTTCTCTATATATCCAAACCATATTTAACCTTGCAATTGCAATTTTGAATTTATAATTTATGCCATTATCTTTTGATACTTCCCACAATTCCTTTTTTTTACACAATAGCATGCTTTATTTAAGTATACAAATGCACAAAATAACATTTTCGCTTTTCCCAAACATTTCTCAGATATGAGCCGTAACATAAAAATCTGGTCCATGTATCCTCTACCACAAAAAAAAAGCATTTTGTAAAGGGTCTTTCAAATTGAGCGTTTTTTTAAATTTTTGGATAAAACACAGATGGCGTCACGAACTTGCCTGAGTCTTGTGACATTTGAGAAGTGTAATGTATGACATTTATAAAAATGGAGTCGTATATGGCAGTGCTCCGCAACCTTTTCTCACCTACGACACACCAAAATTCTTCCTAGAATTCCGCGGCACACCAAAAGCTAAAATATATAGATATTAAATTGATACACCACGAGAATCCATATTTAATGTAGTCTTCGTCGTACTTTCTTTTCACTATCTTCTTTGGTTTTTTTGTAACACTTGCTGGGTTCTTCATCATCTGTACGTGAAGACGGATCTTTTCCACGTTTAAAGGGGTATAAAACTAAATGTGTATCACACGAAGAACGCTAACCACACACAATTCAGCAACACAATTAATAGTAATTATCGTTAATGGTAGAAACTTGTTTATTTAACTTTGTGTTGTTAAAATAGTGATAGCTCTGCACACGACAGTAATGATGGACGAGTGAACGTGACGTAACGCGTGCAAATGCAGTATAACGCATGCGCATGAGTCTTCAGCGACGCGCATAAGGGTCATTTTTCTTTGTCTATGCCTAATTTGGTGCGGCCATGGTGTGTACAAAGCACACTACGCAGTTTTCAATAGTTGACACCAGGCGCTGGGGAACCATTGAAAAATTATTTAGTTATAATAATTATTCTATACTACATTTTGAAAAATAGACAATATTATGAAAAATAATTTGTCATTGTGTATTAAATACATAATGAAAAATTGTAAAATGTCAAATACATTGAATTTGACCGCGGCACACCTGTATCCGGCTCACGGCACACCAGTGTGCCACGGCACACCGGTTGCGGAGCACTGGTATATGGTACAATACAACAACGTGTTCAAATTGTTGAATTATTTTACATATTGTAATCTCCGGAAACGGTGATGTTAATTGGCCACCAAAATCGTGCGATCTGACACCGTTGGACTATTTTCTCTGGGGTTACGTGAAAAGCCAGGTTTATAAGAATGACCCCCGATCAACTCCTGAGCTGAAGGACAAAATTATTTGCGATATTGGTGAGTTAGAACCGCAATTATGCTAAAATGTCATCGAAAATTACAAAAGAGTGGACATCTGTGGAGTTGCAAGAGGTGGACATTTGGAGGATATTGTTTTTTGTGTTTAAATTTCATACATTATAATTCAATAACCAATAAAAAGTTTTTTGAAACCAAAGCAAATTGTGTTTTATTCAAGAATTAAATTTTTTTTTATTTAAAAAACCGCTCAATTTGAAAGACCTTTTACATCAAATACTTTCATTTTGGTTATTATTCTCACATACAAATTAAAATCCTTGCATACAGTTTACCTACCACATTTAATAAACTTATGGATCTGTAGTTATCGTTTTCCATTCTAAAGCCTTTTTTCTCATACAATGGTGCAATGGTTGCCTTTCTCCAGTTAGAATTAGTGTATCCAGAGTTCCAACATATATTAAAACAATACATGCATCCATTCAATCAAACATATTCTGAGGCTATATTATCATAACCTGCATCCTTCCTCTTTTTCATATCCTTGACAGCCTTGCCTTCCTCTAAGGCAATATCATACATATCATCTGTCTCAATAGAACCACACACACTCATACATCTATGATTATTATTATGAACACTCATCTTACTTTCATGCACTTCCTCGAAGTATTTCTTCTATCGTTTCTTCATATTTTCAATTACTACATTTAAATTTCCCCAAGCTGTCTAAATTTCCTTCCAGAAGATTTTAATATCTTGTTTTAGATTCGCACTAAGCTTTATTTCATCGAATTTAATTACTTTTGTGTTGTGGTGAAATGCAAAATTACACTTGAAGGAAAATTACATTTTTATCTTTAAAAACATTAGGTTATATGGGGATATTTGAATTATGTTGGTATAAAATAAGTTGACACTTGTTATGATGAATCATGTCCTAGATCATGGTTTTCCAAACGGGGTGCTACAGCCTCCCTGTGGATACTGGAAGGGGGAAGGGCATTGCTGACCCTAAGGCTAAGGCCACACCAAAGTGCTTCGCTAGGTGCTACGTGACTAATAGACTAGGTGACTTCATGCTTGGCCACACCAAAGTGATTCGCACTAATTCATTTGACATTTGGGAGCGGTTGAGTCAACAAACGATGCCACTCTCAAAATTAACCAATTTCATTACAACTTACCTTATCTATATTTACTTCCTGTGCAACTTCATTCCAAAGTGATTTTATTACAGGTACATTTTTGTATAATTTGCTCGATGGGTTCCACAAAGGCTCCCTTTTATACACAGCTGTTATTAAAACTTCCGCCATCTTGTAAAATCACTTGGTGACACAATAAAATTAACCAACACGTCTGTTCGCTAGGAGACTCACTAGGTGACTAATCGTCACGTAGCGTGGCACGTAGCTTGCATTGTGGCCATTGCGATAGTATGCGGTGCGTTGGTTCGCTAGGATACGGTATGTCACCTAGCTCGCAGCGTAGCTCTAAGCATTAAGCGAGGCTCCTACCTGTGTGGTCGAGGCTTAAGGGCAGTTTAGGGACAAGTGGACAATAAGAAGAACCTAAAAGAATTTGGTCACCTAAGCGTTTTTTAACAAATACTTATTCTTGACTATAGAGAAACAATTATAGTCATGCATCGTTGCAAGAATCATAACTAAAAACTTTAGAATTTCAGTTCCAAGTTGTTTTAATTTGAAAGCAACTTTTTGAAATTTAAAAATTACATACACAGCTTCATAAGTATTTTGGTAAAATTTAAAAAAATACAGACACAGCTACACTAACAATTTTATTCTTAGTTGAGATAAAAGTAGGCACTGGAAAAAAATATATCTGAAAATGGGGCGTTGAGCTAAAAATATTTAGAAAATTTTGTTCTAGATTTTTGTTAATTTCAGTGATTTTTGTATTGTAGTTTATTCCAGAGTTAAAATTTTAAAATATTACAGTGGTTTTATAGTGTCACAATATGATTTGAAACTGTGTTGTATATGTTCCATTAATATATTCGAAATCCCCAAGAAATATTCAGAATGTTAAAATGTCTAAAGATATTTAAAAAAAATTGTGACAAACATTTGAAATTTGACAAAATTAAATTTGATACACAGTTATCTGAAAAAGTTAACAATATCAAATCACTTAAGTTGATTTATAGGGATTAGATTATTTTATTGATTACTAAAATAAAATATGTAAATTATGGTGGATTCCTGTTTGGTAACTGAGGAAATTTAAATCACATCAAACAAATGTCTATTTAATCTCACAATGAAATTGAGTATCCTCATAAAGAATATATGGTGTTAAAAAATATGATATAATAAGGAACAAACAGATTATGGGAAAGTAATTCTAATAGATGGATGTTATAAGTAAATATTGAAAGGAATATTGGAATAGTTAGGACAGATTGAGAGGATAAATTGTGAAAGATTCAAAGAAGAAATAAATATAGGTTTGGAATGAATGGAACGCAAGAAAATGATGGAATAAGATATCCTTCCTTCCGTGGTTGCAGTCCTAAGACTGGTTTGCAGCAATTTGAACTCTTCTCCTCCATTCCCCCCTGTCCTGTGCGGCTCTTTTTAAGTCTGTATATGTTGAGCAGCACACGTCCACCAACAGGTCCTACAGGTACTCTCGGCGTGGGCGTCCCCTAGAGTTTGTCCCCTCGGTCATACCCTCCATTATGGCATGCAAGAGGCCCTCTTGTCGTATTATATGACCGATCCATCTTGCACGCCTTTCGGACAGGATCCTGAGCAGGTGCCTTCCTCCTTCGATTCGTTGGAGAACCTCTTCATCCGCGATGCGGTCTCTCCAGGAAATTCCTAATAGTCTTCTATAGGACCACATCTCAAAAGCCTCTAGTCTTCGTCTATCTCTTTCAGATAGGCACCATGTCTCGCAGCCGTACATCAAGATACTCCGTACATAGGTCTTGATGAGGAGTATTCTCAGTTTTAGGTCCACACTATTTGATTCTATTATTTTCGACCCTCTATTAAATGCAAGTCTAGCCTGATGTATACGGCTGTCGACCTCGCTCTTGGACCGACCGTCCCATGTTATTTTGCTCCCGAGGTAAACAAACTCCTTGGTGTTCTTTAGTGGTTTACCCGACATCACTATTCTCATCTGGTGCTAAGATGAGAATAGTGATGTCGGGTAAACCACTAAAATAAGATATAAGACAACATAAAGAGCATGAGAAACAACTGAACAAAATCTATGATGTCAACAAGGTTAAAGCTCTGTGAATGAAAAATATGGAATGGAAAGTTGAACTCACCTTATCCCAAAAAGGAACCCATTGCTTTTTCATGTAAATTAATGTTTCATATATAATGAGCTGTATGGCCATGCGGTAATGTACTGAACTTCCGTGCGGAAAGTCGTTGGTTCATATCCCGTGCTGTTGCTACTCCTATCGAATGACATAAGTATTTTTTCACCTTGTATTTGGGGGTAAAAAAGATACCTATGACTTCAGTCATATCTATTTATTAAAAAAAAAGAGAAAAAATAATGATGATACTTTTGTGAACTGAAACAGTTGATTTATTTGATTTTCAGTAAAGTATTTTTTAAATGTTTATTTTTTATTCCCTAGTTCTAACTCAAAAATGAGTCATTTCTTTACTTCATATGTATTTACTGACATTTATCTATTGGCAAAACTTAAACTAAAGATCGCTACTGCCATCTATCGGTTAACTCGGCATTGAAATAAAAGTTGAATCTCGCGGGTTTGTGTACTACGCACACTATTTCTCGACGCCCCTTTTTGGACGGTTTGAATGGCGCGACCGTTATGGATTTTTCCTCAGTAGTAGGAGTTGGCCAAGAAAACTAGGTTTTAAGGGGCGTGTATAATATAAATGCAATAAAAATTATCATATCAGTAAAACAAGTCGTCTGCCACTTAAAATAAAAAAAAAACTTATTTTATTACAGAAAATTATAACTTTCTTAAATTATAATTTACTGTAGTAAAATAAAAATACTCGTATATTAGCAGTCAACTTTGAATTCATTCAACTGGTTGTATCTAAACTTATAAAACATTAACAATCTAACGGAATATATTTTATCTATATTAATTTGGTTGTGTTTAATCACATTGTTAATTTCTAATTTTTATGTTTTACATTTATAAAAAAAATACTACGAAAAATTAAAACGCAGCCATTCAATATCATGTAAAAAATATATTTTGGATTCCGCTATGTTGGCTACTTGGTTTTCGAAGACTAGAGATGTAAGTAATTTGTGGGATTCAATTTACTCCAGTTCATGAAACAAATTAGAATACAGTTCAATATTTTAACAAATTCATGAAACAAATTAGAATACAGTTCAAACTAGAATACAGTTAAAAAATGCTTTTATGAGTCAATATAATAAATTATATGAAAAAAAAAACGACGGTTTAAAGCTAATTTGTCTTGTTAATTCATATTTAATTAAGCACTTACGATTTATAAAACAGCTTCATTTACATAAGAAAATCATGAAAAGCTGTTGAATTCGCTTAAATGCTTGTTCTGAAAATACGAATGACTTATGAGCCAAAATAAATAGTAGCATTCTCTAGTTCTTTGTATAATCACCGTTTCGAGACCAGCCAATATTATAGTACCTTCAAAAATTTGCTATGCAGTGTCGTTATATGAAGTATTATTTATACACAAAAATCAATCAAAATCAATTATTGGGAAAATTGTGGTAATGGCACCATTAACTACCGCGTAATGTACCGCATCATATTACAAAACCTCCAGGTTAGTCCATTGAACCGTAAATCTATCGGGATTCCTTTAAATTGAAATTGAAATCAAATATAACCTAAGTACGAATGACAATAGTCAGTTATCTGTAACTGCAGCGAATTTATTCGTGATATTAATGTTTTCGACAATGTTTTTGAATTATTTATCTAATTATTTGAATAATGAAATGTTATCAAGGAGAAGAGCGCATTATTTCTATGCATTTATCGATAGGATGCATATAGATGCGTGTCTGATATTTTGCATATGTGTCTTGATGTTTGCTAAACAATAATTCCGTATGGTGTTTTACATTGTCTTATTTCTCCGAATATCAAACGCCACCGATAGTAAGGTACGCTAAATTTATTTTTTCAACGTTTTCCATTTGTTTTGTACGAGTGAACGTATTATAAACCCGCATTAGAAATTCTAAACCGATTTCGATGTCCATTTTTATGTTTGGTCCCACCAACTATTTTCTATTTGATTTTTTAGCTGTATAAGCTTTTATTTCAAATTGGAGACATGTTTAATTATAATTTATTTAATGAAGAGTTGAAGTTTGATGTTAACTATCTCATTTAAGCTATTTGTTTGTTATTTTGTCTCTCTTGTCATCCTTTGAAAACGTCTTTTCAATTCTTCTTTTTGTAATAGATTCTTGATCTGGTTTTTTCTACATTATTCCTGGGATTGTTGACTACCAGCTATTCCTCCATCTTTTTATTTATTTATTTATTTACATGACACATAATTGTATGTATATGTAGTATATTAAAAACAATACACATTTCAGGACAATGTCGAAAAAGTATATTTAAGAGAGAAACAAAAGAGCGAACCTTCAACAAAGATACCAACACAACCCTTTTAATGGAAAGGTGAACAAAATAGAAGTGTCAGTCGTGTGTTTGTGGACGGGCCACTGCGGGGTGGCTAGTCACCTGTACAGTATGTGTATTTTGGAAGATCCCGGCTGCGATTGTAGTCTGGATGATAAAACTATATACCGTGTATTTTTCAGTTGTCCTTTGCGAGTTGAATCTTTAAATTATCTAGAAATGACATTTTTTAAAATTGGCTTTATTATATTGACTAATATAATTGCATGACTAATTTGGTGGCACAAATCATCCATGTTTGGGTAAATTGACTATTATAAAAAATAACAATACAACACAACAAACAATTTCAAGTGGACACCGAAACTCCGAACAAGCTATCCATCACTTGAGTCAATTAATATGTATCTGGATTTGTTGCGTTTTATTTATCGTGCCACCAGTAAACTTGGATTTTTACTGTATCTTACTGGGGACGTATAAACACGAAAAACATATATTGATGGTTTGTACTGATTGTTGATTAATTATCTAATAACACTATCATTAATTATCATCAACTTGATAAGTTGTCAGAATGAAGACATAAAAAATTAATGCATGCATAAAATTAATGTTTTGAGAAAGGCGCTTTAACCCTTCCTGTCTTGTGATGTGTAAATAGTACGCATTGCTTCTAAAAACTTTAATATCTCTATAAATATCATGTGTACAAATTATTTCGGTCCGTTTTTTTGTGTTCAAAAATGCATTTATTTCTAAACAAAATGAATGCCCAGATTAATCAAAGTGTTGTCCATCGATGGCTACTACTTTTTTACATCTCTCAGGCAATTTTCGAATTCCATCTCGAAAAAATGACTCGTCTTTTGAGGCGATCAAAGTTTAGAGCCAATTTTCGGTTTCTACGAAAGAAGTGATCCGGTGACCTGCCAAATCGTGCTGCATCCTTCGGAACAACAAGTAATCAGAAGGAGCCATGTCCAGGGAATATAGCGGGGGCGGTAGAACATCCCATTTGAGCGTTTCCAAATATTTTTTTACGACTTTTGCGACATGAGGCCGAGCGTTGTCATGAAGAAGAATAACTTTATCATGTCTTTGCTCGTATTCCGGCTGTTTTTCTCGCAATGCACGGCTCAAACGAATTAATTGTAGCCGATACCGATCGCCCGTAATGGAATCGCCAGGTTTCAGCACCTCATAGTTAACAACACCCCTTTGGTCCCACCAGATACAGAGCATGATCTTCGAACCATGTATGTTCGGTTTTGGTGTTGATGTTGAGGTGGATGGCAATGATTGACCGGGCTTAGCGTAGTATTTTTTCATCTTGGGGTTGTCGTAGAATATTCACTTCTCATTTCGTTACAATCAGATGCCAAAAACCTTTTCTTTGTTGCCTTTGAATCAGCTGCTCGAAAGTGAAAAATCGTCTTTCAACGTCTCTCGGTTTCAGTTCACAAGGTACCAATTTCCTTGTTTTTGAATCGTTCCCATGGCTCTCAATCGTACGGAAACGGCTTGTTGAGTCACTCCCAATGATTCTGCAAGCTCCTCTTGCGTTTAACTCTGATCTTCTTCGAGTAATGCCTCTAATTCTTTGTCCTCGAATTTTTATGCTGTCCAGAGCGAGGCTTGTCTTCAACGCTGAAATCTCCATTATTGAAACGTCGAAACCATTCCCTACATAATTTATCAGTTGGAGCAGAGCCACCATAAACTTCGACAATCATTCGATGGGCTTCAGCTGCACTTTTCTTCCAATTAAAGCAAAAAATTAAAACCTCCCGCAAATGCTGCTTGGTTAACACAAAATTCAAAATTTTCAACACTGTAAAAACAAGGCTTTAGCATGAAACTCATAATGATATAAACTGAATATTATTGGCAGATATCTAACCTCTCTGAAACCACCAAAATCGGCTGTAACTATGAACCATTCATAACTGCCAGAGCCAACTTTTGGAAACGGACCGAACTAATTTTTACCCCTAATATAATAAATATTGGGTTCAGATTTTACGTATTCCTCCGTAATACATTTACGCATTGAATTAAAAAATAATATTAATAATAATTAGCACTTATCGGCCACATCAGAGATATTTTGTGAAAATTGGGAATAAATTCACCAATACAATCAAACGTGTGCCAGTGTGTGACGTAGTATATTCATTCTAAAAACCGCTATGAATGAGGAAGCGACGCTATTGAGGTCTCACTTTCACTCTACTTCGGTATATGGGAACACAAGAAATAGAATCTCCGTTCGCAGTTGTTTCTTCCTTCGAGGTATTACATACACATTATTAGTGTTCCGAGTTCCGTCTCAGTAGCTAGTGGGCTTTCATACAAGGTGGTTTCTGCGTCCGTTTTGTGAACGTCGGCAAATGTTTTTTCATGTTTATAGCAATTAAATTAAAATTATTATCACTGTCTGTTTGACTTTAAATTTAATTAATTTAAGCGATTGGCTATGAATATTCTTATTTTTCCGATTTTAAATAGCTCATTTTTACATGTGTATTGAATACACAGCACCGGAACGCGTGAATTTTTTTTAGCACCAAAAGGGAAAGGTTAAGATGGCTTGGACACGTGTAGAAAATGAATTATGAAAGACTGACTAAGTGAACATATAAGTCAGAAGTGCATGGTGTGTGTGGAAGAGGTCGACCGAGGAAAACACGACAGGATCAAATGGATAAGATTTTGAAATAAGGTTAAGTGAGAAGTATGAATAATAGAAGATTGTGCATGAATTTGGAGATGGCGAAAGTTGTGTGCTTGGATAGAAAAGTTTGGCGATCGGTTCTCTCTGTCTACCTCGCAAGGGACACTGCGTGATATGTTGATAAGTTGTGAGACCCAAATATAAGTATGTAACATGTGAGTCAATCCTTGGTGTACTTCAACATTTCAGAGAAATCAATATCCCATCTCACAATGTCCTTCATACACTCATCAAAAACACGTCACATTTAAGAGTCCACACAAATTTTCACTCCTGCTGGCTCAAGTACTCAAACTCTTGTTGCAACAACAATAATGCTCCGATCCACTGTCTGAATTTTTTGGTACTTTCTTTGGGGGGTAGCTTCCTATGGTGTGTAACCACGAGAAACTAGGGAATCTGAATCGCATCTATTCTTTCAACATAATCTTACCAAAAACATCTCTGCCTTTCCTGACATATTCTTATTTCTGCATTTCTCATGCTGTCTCTCGAGTGTTTTAAGACCTTTATGATGATCAAAAGAATGCCTACATGCGTGTGGGTATCAACTCTTGTTTCAGTAGCAAATATCATTACCTACTTTAAATTACATACGTACAAACCATCTCAAAACAGCACAGAATAAGAAGTGGCCAGAATTTCTAATTTTGACACATCGTTCGCCTGTTCTACATCCATACACCTCATACGACTCCTACGATTTCTCTGACGTTTTATGTTTCCTTCTTTTAAAATATCATTATCTTGATCTAATCATACTTTCCTTAGTCTTGCTCTACCCCGCTTACCAGTCCCATTTGCACTACATATTTGTTTTGTCAGTTTTTCTTCATTCATTCGTTCTAAATGCCCAAACTATCTCAGAGTGCTGTTTTGCGAAATACTTCATTGGATGTGATCCGAATTATACTAGATGGAGCTTTATTTTAACTAAGTCATAATATCAAAACGTTCTTTAGATTGCATCTTCGATTCATGAGTAAAAAGACTGGAATACTAAGAATGTTTCAAACTGACTTTATTTTTAGGTTTTTTTTTATCAAAATTTATTGTATTGAAATTAAGAGTGACATGTTTTTAATTGGCATGAAAAAGTTATAACAGATATATGTTTTTTGTTTCAGGCAAAACTATGTCCATGGATATGTACAGAAATGCAATCACCACATTTGATATTCGGTTGAATACCTAAAGAGTAATTCGCGACATGTCCGTGACAGTTGAAGCCATGACCACCGAAGAAGATAAGAACTTCCCTCTTCACGAGTGCGTTTTCAAAGGAGATTTAAGAAAACTATCGGCGCTTATAAGAAAAAATGATGTTGGAAAGAAAGATAAACATGGCAACACCGCTCTTCACCTTGCCGTCATGCTGGGAAGAAAGGAGTGTGTTCAAATATTATTAGCTCATGGCGCACCCGTTAAAATAAAAAATGTATTAGGCTGGTCACCCTTAGCCGAAGCTATCAGCTATGGTGACCGCCAGACGATATCATCTCTTGTCAGAAAGCTGAAACAGCAAGCTCGCGAGCAAATGGAGGAGAGACGGCCCGATCTAGTCCAAGCATTGCAGCAGATCAAAGATTTTTATATGGAATTAAAGTGGGACTTCCAATCTTGGGTGCCGTTAGTATCGAGAATTCTTCCATCAGACATTTGTAAGATTTACAAATGTGGATCTAGTATTCGGCTCGATACAACTCTGGTCGACTTCTCCGACATGAAATGGGAGAGAGGAGATATAAGTTTTATCTTTAAAGGCGATGAAATACCTAGCAAGTCTCTAACAGTTTTAGATAACAAGTTTCGAGTGTTTCAGAGAGTGAGATATGAAGAGACAGAGTTGGAAATTGAAGATGAAGTTGACATTCTGATGTCGAGTGATATTTTGGCAGCACAGATGTCTACTAAGAGTATTTCGTTTACACGTGCCCAGTCCGGTTGGTTTTTTAGAGAAGATCGTAAAGAGACGGTAGCTGGCCAGTATCAGAGTGATCTATATTGTATAAACGGGTTAGTTCTCGAATCGAGAAAAAGAAGAGAACATCTTTCTACGGATGATCTTCAGAAGAACAAGGCATTGATGGAAAGTTTCACTAAAGGTAATACGCAAGGTTTAGATTCAAACGGTGAGCCTGTCAGACGATGTTCTTTAAATCCGCCACCAGAATGTGGAACAACATGGATTGAATATTTAAATGCTCCACCCGGCAGATATGTCGGTTTGGGACGTGAATTAGTTTACAAAGAAACATCGAAAAACTTCCGAGCAACCGTTGCAATGAGTAATGATTTTCCGTTGAGTGTCGATATGTTATTGGATGTCTTAGAAGTGATTGCTCCTTTCAAACACTTCTCCAAGTTGAGGGAGTTTGTCGCTTTAAAACTGCCAAGTGGTTTCCCGGTAAAAATTGACATCCCCATCTTGCCAACCGTAACGGCGAAGATAACATTTCAACAGTTTGAGTTTCGGGAGGGTATTCCGCAGAATATGTTTCAGATCCCGGCGGACTACGTGGAAGACCCTTTTAGGTTCCCTGACTTATGACGCTTTGATATACTAACACTGTTTGAAATGGGGGAGAGGCAGAGGTGGCGTTGGGAGGCGTCCAAGAGTCGACACACAAAGAAGAAAATCTACCGTCCCACGCCGCTGTCTGAAATGGGAACAGTTTCGATCGAATTCCCTATGCTGTTTGGTCTCGGGAGTTCCTATTCTAGCCACTGTGTCCTTTACGTAGAATGACATCTTCTTGGTATCATATTCAATGTAAAAGGAGATTTTTAGATCTTAATACGTGTATAGGAGATGATTTGTACAAGAATTTATTTTTTACTCACTTTACTAGACAAAAATTTGAAACGTCAAAAAAAAAAAAACCTTTTATAAAAGATTCATTTCATATCTGGATGGATATAATCATTTTAGACAGCCAATGCTTATCATCGACAATTTAATTAAATTATCACGATCGGTGCTGATACCATCATTCTCATATCATTATTAATTATGCTTTTGATGAAATTAAAAAGTGAACTCAACCTTATTTTCACACCCATCAACTATTTCAATGTGTCGAATATGTATTTGATATTCATTCCAAACAGCTTGAATGGGGCCAACAACAGAGTAGAATCGAAGCAAGATTATATTAAATTTTTTTATACTAATTCAATTGCCCCTATGACTTATACAACAAATATGATATATTTATAAAAATTAAAACATTTATTAAAGAGGCATTTTACAAAAAAAATTACTTATATTATTTATAGTTAAGGTGTTAACACTGTGGAGGTGTAGACATTGCATTCTTTTAAGTCAAACACTGTTTATTCCACTTAATATAACCCTACCGGTTTCAAGGCTTTCACCTCATCATCAGGGGAGCACAAGTCTTGTTCTTGATGATGAGGTGAAAACCTTGAAACCGGTAGGGTTATACCGTTACGGTTTTGATGACTGCTGGAGTTCTTACGATTCGCGGTCGACCACTTTTTTGCCGATCTTCAATACCTCGAGTATCTTAGAATCGATGAATAGTACGATATACAAACTGACGATTGATACCCAAAGATGTTAAAGAATTTAAAATGTCTCCCGGCATCTTTCCAACTTTACGTAACACAATTACAGCGATACGGTTTTCTTTACCGCCCCACTATGTTTACTGGTCAACGCTCAGTGACTAACTGACTATAGCAATACCACAAGGGATGGAGAATTACCTAAAAAAAGGTTTTAAGTCTCTACCTGCTTTTGTTTAGATTTTATTAGTGTCTGAATTTGTGTAACAGTATTTATGGCAGGACTATGTATATTAGAAATGTTATTTAAAATGTAAAAATAATTTCTCATTCGACTACATAATATGTACCACAAAATTAAATTTACGAAATAGATAATTCTTATCGTGTGCTCAATCTGTCGTGATTATCTATGTCTGGAACCATCCCTCTTTGGTCATGTTGAATGCAGCAGGTAAAGAAGATCCTATTAACCCCTTTATTCGATCCATTCATTTCATAGGCTACCTTCCTCTTGCTCGCCTTCCCTCAACTGTCTCCGTGGTCACCAACTTCTCCAGACTTGCATAAGTCTTTCGAGCAACACGTCCAAAGTACGTTAGGATTCTTTTTCAACATATCGTCGGAAGTTTTTCAGTAATCTACAATTTTTTTAACGATAATTATTTTGGTGCGATAATATGCTACATAAAATAAAACTAGGGACATTGCGAGCATGTGTCATCATTTGGGAAATTCCGGTCAATGACACATACTCACTTTATGGGATTAAATAATTCCATTAATTATTATTTGGCTACTTAGTTAGGTCTTTGTTTTTGATGCAACCAGGCAGGCCCTTTACATCAAATGTTAAATCTACATTATTCGCGTATAGCAATTGATTATTATGTTCGTATTTCAGAAATAAACTTTTTGGTTGTCTTATTTTTATATTTTTAGGGATTTTTTTATCCGTGCAAATTTTTACCTACCACCCCGGATAATTGAGTCTACTTTATGTGTATATTACATTTTTTCTATCTTAAGAAAATTATTTCATTTAGCCCATCGATATGTTTCCTCAATTATTTTCATAAAAGATAAAATGTGGTTTGAATCCTTTTTGCATATATATCTATGTAAATATGATAACTAAAAAAAATCTACAAATACTGACTGGTTTTATTTTTTATAAAGCGAAACAGACATGTACGTTTATTATGTATTGTAGAATCTCATAAATTGTATAATTATCTAATTCAAGTGTGTTTATTGAAAAAAAAGATAAAAAAAGATTAAAATATGCCCTGCTTTTATTAGTAATTAATGAGTTTGCCTTCGAAACTCAGGCTGAGGCACTCCATTCAATTAATAACGATGATTTTTCTAGTTATTTTTCAATAGTATCTATGATTATTTTTTTTATATTAATTAAAAAAATAAAACTGATCTAATTTACATAGGGGCATTGGATTTTAAATATTTAAATATTTAAATTCATAATTAATTGAGTATGTGAATAAAACAATCGTAAATAGTACAGTAAACCCTCAATTATATGGTTAATTTGCAAGGCGAATAATCCGGTCCGTAATACAAAAATAACAAAATGTAATACAATTTTTCATATGAACTGCTCTTAATAAGATATAAGGATTCTGAGAGATCCGAAGGGCAGCATAACATAGGTCAATTTAAACAAAACTTGAAAGTTTCTTTAAATCTTAAATAAATTATTGTCTTTTAGTTTATTGTCTAGTATATTTTCGCTGCTGATTTTTTTTTATGGTTGAGCTTTTTTTAGTGCTGGGCTATTTTTTTAAATCTTATTTTGTTGATTATAGACTTCTGAAAACGATCAACATCTTTGTAACCAAAAATAGGCGAGGAGTATAAATTTGAACAATAGCCAGAATCGAACCCCGTAGTGATATTACGGACTGTAGAGCTTGGCTGTAGCCAGCACCGGCAGTTAATTGCTTTAGATTGATATTATTGATTTATTTTCATCAGTACTAACTTTCATTAAGTTTTAAGATATTTTCCTTTTAAATCTATCATGCTTCCTGTATTTGTTTTACCACTTAATCTGGACAAATTTATCTCTATTAATCCGTATTATTGAGGATTTACAGTACTTTTAAATTCAGATTGTCGAGTGTGTTAAATTTGCACTTAATAAAACAATTTAATAAATGCGTTCCGGAAAAGGCCCCAAATTTTTGTCTTAACGTTTTTATTGACTATATAATTTTAAATGGACTTATTTGTATTATTTCTATACTATTTATTTGTAAAATACTCTATTCGATATTACGTACTAAATATAATAATTGTGTAGTTTTCCTTCCCACCACATTTACATACATTGAAACCCTTTTAAGATGTTTTTCAAGAGACAAGTCATACATTCCCATTCGGTCAAAAACAGTTCTATATTCTATCAGTCCAGAAAGAAGCAAATACAATGTCATAAGGAACCTCTCTCGAAAGAAGCAAATACAATGCCATAAAGAACCCCTCTCGGAAGAAGCAAATACAATGCCACAAAGAACCCCTCTCGAAAGAAGCAAATACAATATCATAAGGTCCCCTTTCGAGCGACTTGTGGGAGCACAGTGAGCAGACCATTGATTTTATATCACACAGTAATAGGTTCTCTGTACTAATTTTCCATCTGAGAAGAGGTTTTCTTTAGGACTACGCATTTAGATGCATGGTCCATACCCTGGTTGGTAAGACACCTGTCTTGCAATCTGATGGTACCGGTTACAATAAATCCGTCTGGTTTGTTGTGTACAATGAAAGATTTATACAATACTGTACAGACGATTACGAGACCTCCATGTGACTCATGGTAGATTGTTTCTTATTAATAGATGCTCCCGATAGCTCAGGCTGTCAGACTTGAAACAGCCAGTTAAATCTTCTTTTTACTACTCCAAGAAACTGATAAAAATTACTGTCGGTACCTGCACATTCTTTCAAGAAGCTCGATTTTTAATCACAAGGGATGATGCAAATATGAAGTTTCTTGAACGAAGTTAACATTAAATGTGATTGTGAAGCTATACAGGACTCTGAATATATGCTAACTTGTCCTTCTTCCTCTTCTTTTATGCCTGTTGGTCTGTTATGGTCCTTTCATCATCGTTTCTCTCTTGTGACGTCGACTGCCAGCTGTCTCCATCTTATGGGAGGTCTGCTTGCTTGGGGGATAATGTCCCTGGCCATTCTTACGGCTCTTGGTTCCGCCGTTCTGGATACTTGTTCGTTCCAGAACCTTTTCTGTTGTCCCCATCTGACAATATCTTCAACTTCGCACATCCTTCGGATTTCTGTGTTTCGTACTCTCACAAAGGGTTTGGCCTGCGATACTCCTGAGCACCTTCATTTTGCTGGTTCGAAGGAGATTTTCGTCTCTGGACTCTATGCTGTATGTCATTATGAGGCGGACATAGGTTCATATACTTGTTTTTCCAGATAGTGTTCTTTAAACATCCGGAAATAGCTGCGGCCTTGTGTGATTGTTCAAGCACTTCGCCATAGAGGTCATTATTGCACATTATGCTAGCATCAAAGTATTTAAATTTTGTAACTTGTTCAATTGGTGTGTCGTTGATCGCCAAATATCGGAAATAATTATCTTTTCCAAATATCGGAAGGGCAAGACTTGATTATGTGAATGATAGGGTGATCTCTTTTGCCTACCATTGGAAACAAGAGGCATAAATAACAGTTGATGGTCCTGACACAAAAATGAATTCAATAAATTTTTTATTTATACATCAAGGTGTGAAAAATATCGATTTTTCAAAATTCATTCAATAAAGTAATGCCGTGTGCGAAAGGGGATGCTTTCAATAGTTCTGTTTGAGAATAGGGCACAGGTAATAACCTCAATTGCCGATATAAATGGAAGTTTATTGATCAATTGTTATTTGGGAAAGGTTCTTATGAATATTTTGTTCATTTACAGAAATCTTTTCGGGTCAAAATTAAACCCTTAGACTGAAAAACATTTTAAACGGGAACATGTTAACCGGGTTTCTCTGTTTATAAAAATTACCTTAAATTAAATAATCTTTTTTCTATGTGTTATATGAATGTCTAGCAGATATCCCGTAATATATATTGGAATGCATGTCTATAAAAATGAATAGTTTATAACTATGTGTTTTATTTGTATAGGAAAAACATATGTGTATTAATTTATTTGTAATTAAAATTTATAGAAAATTCTATTGATAAATTCTTCACCAAATGAGTTAAAGCTATTAGAGTTTTTTATTTATTTATAAGAAATTGAGGCTTTCAATATTTTTATATTTTTCAACTGTTTCATGAAAAATATTATAGGGACTTTTTATTTTTGATTTTGAATCCATCCCCTTTTTATTTTAATATTTTTTTATATATATTTTTTATTACAAGTTGAATCTAATTGAAGTAATTAAATGGTCCCTTGATCAAATATTTTTATATTTTTCAATAATGAAATGTTTTTTTTTTTGTAATTGGTTTGGTAAAACACTTAATTCCACTTAACATAATGGTATAAGCCTACCGGTTTCAAGGTTTTCACCTCATCATCAGAGGAGCACAAATAAAACTATGAGTAGAAAATTAGTGTAATTATTGAAATATTTTTTTTACAAAAATGTTTGTTTAAATTCAACTAAAAATAACAAATTTATAGTAGAACTTGAGGAATGGAATTCGTTAAAGGATATAAGAAAGGGAAACGAAGGAAAAATAAAAAAATATATCAGTGGCCATAGTTTAACGGTTAGCATTCGTGCTAAGCAAGTGGATACCCTAAGTTCGATTCTTAGTATATTCACCTTCAGAGTCAGACCATTTTATATTTGAATTTATATTTTTCTATAGCTTATATGCTAGATCAGGGGTCTCCAAACTTGTTAGCCTAAGGGCCACACTGACTCCTCCACTAAGTCCCAAGGGCCAAGACCTAGCTAGCTCATCATATCAACATACTGTAGTTTTGAATTACGCGCAAATTTTCATATTGGGACTAGCCGGCGAGTGAGATATCTATGGCGCAGGGTGCGGGGGTAGACTCCACTACGTTCTCAATTTCGGTTGGTGTAGCAATATTTTTAAAGAAAAATATTTTGAAGTCATCATTGCTGGAATTTTATAAGAGTCTTCCACACGGTTTGATCAGTTGCACAAATTTGCTCGTGGCTTTTTTTCCGCTTTCGGCACTACTTAACCGTGTGAAAAAATATTCTACAAAATGAAATATAAAAAAAACATTTACAATATCCAAATTAACTGATGGGCATTTGAAGTCGCTGCTGATAATTTCCACTAGTAAACATGATCCACAACTGCAAACAATTGTCAGTGGAAAGTTACAGCTACATAAATCTTATTAATCATAATTATAATGTTTAATTTCATTATGTGAATTACCTATGTATGTCAGTTATTGGAAGTTTTTAGGATAAATCTCATCATTAATTACAGTTAAAATATTCAATTTCATTATGCATGTCAGTTATTGTGTGTCTTAATTGGTCGTTAAATAAAAACATCCGATTATTATTTTGTATGATTTACTTACATTGTAAATTTTACAATGTATTCAAAATATACTATGACGGGCCGGATTGGTGGTGCTCGCGGGCCGTAGTTTGGAGACCCTTGTGTTAGATCATCAGATGGTCTTGTTAGCGTCAGAGGTGTCCCCAACCTCCCTTATTTGTTGTTAAGCTAATTTGGAAGCGTTTTTGAGGTGATTTCAATTATCGGAAAACAGTACTTTACCAAATTATTAAAAAAAAAAAACATAGATGGGATTTTCTGAATAATGTAATATTTTTTTTTAATTCACTCATTTCCATTTAAATCCAATTTAATATATATATATATATATATTTTTGGGGATGGGTTAGTTATATTTTACGAACAGTAATTACGATCAATGCCTCTTTTGTTGATTCAATTTAATTTCTTACATATCAAATGTGTGTTTTAATGTTTTTAGATCAATAATGATTGTTTATATAGCTGGAATATGTGTTACTCATGTTTAATCTTTTACTAACGTAATACAGGTCTCGTAACACTTTCCCATATATAGAAATCTTTGTCATGAATGTTCGATGTGCAAAAAAATAAACTATTTTAAAACAGATAAATGTTAATGATAAGTACATTAATGTCAAATCTACTTTGGTTCACTTATTGAAATTTATCATTTACAACTGTTATCTGTGTAGTGTATTTTACAACTTGATAAAAGTGTTATCTTATCTGTGTAGTGTATTTTACAACTTGATAAAAGTTAACTGATGGGAATTTCATAGTTAATTTTATTTTTCTCATTTCCTATTCAAATATGACATTTTCAAGGCAAAATTATCAGATATTGATTTTTTTAAACGACGATACTTTAAAAAAAAAAAAAGCTTGTGATTCTTGGATGTAATTGTTTTGAAAGTATTTTTTTTTCAATGTGGATCTATATAATGCAAATGGGGCACTAAAACGTGTATATTTGAACCGGACAGTAACAAAATATGCTAAGATGATAGTCCACAATAGTATTCTAGTACCAACTCGGATGTACGAAAGTGAAACGTAGCTGTGGGAAAAAGATTGAAAAGAGCCGAATATAAATGCAAAGTGACAACGTATAGCAGAATACAGAATGAAATTATTAAGGATGAATGTGAATTTGAGACTGGTGTATTAAGTAAGATGAAGAAGAGCACTCTGAGATGGCATGCACTGTAACGAATATATGACAGACTACTGAATGAAGTGATTAGGGGTGAATGTAAACTTAAGGCTGATGTATTAAGTGAGATGAAGAAGAGCACTCTGAGATGGCATGCACTGTAACGAATATATGACAGACTACTGAATGAAGTGATTAGGGAAGAATGTAAACTTAAGGCTGATGTTTTAAGTGAGATGAAGAAGAGCACTCTGAGATGGCATGCACTGTAACGAATATATGACAGACTACTGAATGAAGTGATTAGGGATGAATGTAAACTTAAGGCTGATGTATTAAGTGAGATGAAGAAGAGCACTCTGAGATGGCATGCACTGTAACGAATATATGACAGACTACTGAATGAAGTGATTAGGGAAGAATGTAAACTTAAGGCTGATGTTTTAAGTGAGATGAAGAAGAGCACTCTGAGATGGCATGCACTGTAACGAATATATGACAGACTACTGAATGAAGTGATTAGGGGTGAATGTAAACTTAAGGCTGATGTTTTAAGTGAGATGAAGAAGAGCACTCTGAGATGGCATGCACTGTAACGAATATATGACAGACTACTGAATGAAGTGATTAGGGATGAATGTAAACTTAAGGCTGATGTATTAAGTAAGATGTAGAAAAGCATTCTGAGATGATTTGGGCATTTAGAATGAACGAATTATGAAAGACTACCAAAATAAATTTCCAGTGTGAATGTGAGTGGAATTCGTGGTAGAGAAAAACCAAGGAAAATATGCTCAGATCAAGTGAATGATATTTTGAAAGACGGAAACATAAAAAGTCAGAGAAATGGTAGATGCTTGTCACAAAAGGAAAGTCGAACGCTCTCTTGATTTTCAGCAAAGATCCTATATGTATAAAAAGAGAAACTTTCAGATACAATGATTCCTTGAACTTCAGCTTTCCTTTGATACTATTTCACTTGCTGCGAGTTCCACTCCAGATTTGAAGAGTCTTTGTCTTTATAAATTAAAAATTACGATTAAAGAAATCATTGTCTTTCAATTAAATTTAGGAAAAAAATAATTTAATACGTGCACTTTATGCATTGATTCGTATTAATAACAATTATATTAAACGATCTAGAAATTCTAGTTACTATAACTTTTCTACACTGTGTCTAGAATATCAATTTTTATTTAATTTTTAGATAGTGTCGAATGTTCACGTGAAAATCGGGCACAGCTTTCTATGATTTATATAGTCAAAAAATGTTTCACTTTATAGGTTTTAAAATGAATGCAAATTGAAAATCATACGAGATTAACGTAATTTTATTGTTTTGCTTGTGTTTTATTTGAAATTTTAATATGAATTTATTAATCTAATCTATTTTTGTTGATTGAATTGTATTTTTCCGTTGTATTATGTGGAAAATATTAATTTTAAATTGTTTTTATTATGTTACAAAAGTATAGTACGTGACATTTATACTGCCGTTGTAATAGAAAAAGAAGTGTAATCAGCAGCCCGGGATGAGGCTTGACTGCCTGTAAGATTTTGTGCCACCTATTCGCACAGCAGCATCCCTCGTCCAATTGATTATTATGTAGTTGAGTCCTAATTATCCGACCTAAACAAGGTCGCCAGAGGGTCGTAAAAACGAGAATGACAGCTAAATGAAACTGACGGAAACATGCAAATTTATTACATGACAACATGTGCGTATTAAACAAATATATTTTCACACAGTATGTACCTTATATTGAAAATAATAAAAAATCTTAAAGAATGATGTTAACCTTTACAAAATTTGTACATAATACAATGGATACAGATCCTACTGTACTTTGTACAATAAAAAAATAGAAAAATGTGAAAAATTATTAATTCACTCACTCAGCTCTGACATATGTTCTGCGAATGGGCATTGTATATTATTTTTTTACTATGGTCGGATAATCCGAAATGTCGAATAATTAAAGGTCTGATAATCGGAATTCTACTGTACTCATTCTCGTTATGGTCTTTTCTACATTCCGTCAGATTTTTTAACAATAATCGTAAAGAAGTAACTTCATTAAAAACCAAAAGCAATGTGTATATGTCGATATATACTCAGATTTGATTTATCTTTCTTTGTATAAAGCAACACTTCACTATGTTCATGTTTTCGTTTGATATTGCTGCTGGAAAGGTTAATTTATTTCCAAAAAGATAAACAAATGCAAATAATAGAAAAAATAAAAACAAATGCAAATAACAGAAAAATTTAATATAAAAACAAATGCAAATAACAGAAAAATTAAGAATAAAAACAAATGCAAATAACAGTAGAACAGAATAAAATGTCACCCAAGACTGGGAAACAATAAGAAAGATGGGAAAGAATTATGTTTGATCCCCGAACTTTTGGGTAAACTAAAAATTAAAAATATGTGTACCTGCCTGGTTAAGAATTCTTCATTAAGGTATTATTACCTCTTGTAGTGCTGTAGTGGTGGTATATATTAAATGAAGGATAACAATTGATGTTGTTACTCCAGTTGTTATAAAACTCGAAGGCTCGTTTTATGGTGGCGAAGGCAATGTTTCCTCGTGGAAAGATCACCGATTGATAACTCACGGGAAAAGTAGAAAGTAGATGGGAAATGACAAGAAAATAGGACCTGTCGAGAAACACATTTTGTCATTGAAGATAGACCTTTAAGTTGCTATTTGAAGCTAGACAACGAGGCTGGGAGTTTTACGGCTGCTGGTAACTGGTTTTTCGCTTCCAACGGCAGTATATTGGGTTTCATAGACTATCTGTAAACGTTTTATTATATATATTAATATTCTTGTATCAAATTCAGCTAACAATATTTAAGTTCAATTGTAACTCTATTTATATGTTTTTAAATAGAGGATTATGATCGTCATATGTTGGATTAGATACAAAAAAATAACTAATGAATTTTAAGGGCATCACTGACAACCAAACCGGGTCAGTTGACAAGCATAAAGTAGGCAATACATTTTACTGTCATTCAGTAACTCGATTGTATCGCTGATTTCAAAGACTAGTATATTATCAAAATAATAATTTCAGTTCTATAATATATGTATTGTTTGGAAACAACATCTTGTATACGAGTGTTCATTTGAATTTGATAGAATGTCACTTTGCGACGTTAATTCGATTTTGCAAAGTTCAAAATTACCCAAGCTGTAAAACTTTTTTTTTTCACTTCGGGGCTGGTCAGTGACCATGGATAAGAGCACTTAAGGTACTGCTGCTTCAGATCTTCGTATACATGGCATTGCGAAAAGAAAAAATTATCATAAAAAAAAAATAATTTCGTATTAATTGACAGTCAACCTCTGTGACTTACTTGATAAGACACGTATCCTCCTACCCCGAGGCTGTGGGTTCAATTCCCAATGGTAAAGTGTTAGTTACCAATTTCTGCCAGTAAATCCAACAATTACTTCTATTAGAAAATATGAATCGCGGGTAGCGTGTGTTCACGTATGAATATGTCACACTCCCAAAGGTCACCAAAGTAGCTAAACAGTTTGAACATGTCACTAGTATACATATTGGCAGCAAGTTAAAATTTTTCAGCTACCCTGATAGTGACGTAAAACGGTAGATATCCTTAACAGTAGATGATAGGCTTATCGTCTTTGTGCAAGTACAACATTTGTGCAATCACGTTCACATGTATCAACAATTCAGTTTTTGCAAGGGGTCCACAAAGTCTTAATTTAATTTTTTTATGCGTTGGGGGACAGTTAAATTTATCGCCTTGTCCATGCTTATCGGCGTGCCCGGTTTGGTAATAATTGGCGGAGTTTACTCGTAATTTTGACCAAGTATCACATGGCTATTTTATTTCTTAATTTTAGAAGTCACCAGGCAATTTACTAAGCCTCTAAAAAAATTACTATAGCTTAGAAACTGTTATATTCATTTATCAAGACTTGAAGTCGAAGAATTATGGAATTTGTAAAAAATGTCAATTGATTTTTGTTATTTTGATTATGATTGTACGATGTTATTAGTATTATAAAACAGTGTTAGTATAGAAAATTATGTGTTTCGATGTTATACGTATAATAATTTGTTTTTAACTTACCGTATCATGTTTTCAAATTATACCGTATGTATCCGTTTGCCGTCAAATCCTGTCAATATATAGTTCATTTTGTTTTAAGACATATTTTATAAGTAATTTTAATGTACCCAGATACATTCCTTTGCGTTTTTTCAAGTGGTCAAACTTTCCATGTGGAATTATAGTTTATATTCCACACACTTCAATTATTAGTATGGTACGTGGTGTGGCTGAGAAAACATTGGAAGTAGGCACGTAATTGGCTACCTTATCCTCGTACGTGTTTCTTATACTACCTCTGTAACTTTGTTGTTTTTAAGACGCTTAATTTTCATCCCTGTGTTTCAGGTTTGAACGTAAAATTTAAAACAGGGTTTTCTTGCAATTTTTTTTTAGTTGAATTTATTTACTGTCCTCACAACTAAACGCTACCAGACATTATTTCTTGGAGCGTTTTTTTTTTTACATAATAGCATTTCACAAGTTTCTAGACCTTTTTTTCACTCATTTATATGAGGTCAGAATCTTAATATTTTTGATTGTCATGTTAGTGCTAAGAAATATGCTGATATTTAACCCCTTATCTTGGCAAAGTTCAATTTATCCAAATATTAACGTTTTTCTTTGGTGATTCCTTGTTATGTGGTAAGTTATGAAGGAAAATTGAGGAAAAAAAATCACAACTTTTCCTTATAGTTTTTTTTATATGTAACACCCACGTTACATTGCCAAAATATCAATTTTTATAAAACACGAAAAGGACTATAAAATGATTCTATAATCTAAAACAAGAACAACATTTACATAGCTGAATTATCAACAAATAAAACGGTTTTGAATAATTTTTCTCTACATGTAGTGATTAATAAGATATTTAGATTATTTACCCCAATTTTCAAAATGCACCCACCCTGTCCAGACATGTTGACCCGATGTCGTTTGAAAGGTTGTAGCGTTGTCAATATTTATCACCAGATGATACCACTGCACACAATAGTGCATGTATAGTATTTGAATGTGTTGCCATATTTGAAATTACGTTCAAGTTTCTGATTTTTTTTTTTAAATCCTTAAATTAGTGTAACACCTGTGTTACAATGCCATGATAAGGGTTAAAAAAATTAAATACTAAAAAGTTGAAAACAAGTATAATTCATTTTCATATACCCTTACCAACCCTATCAAATAGAGTAGGCGATGCGTATTTTGAGCACCCAGCTAAAGTTCATATGAACACCCAGCAAAAATTCATATGAACACCCAGCAAAAATTCATATGAACACCCAGCAAAAATTCATATGAACACCCAGCAAAAATTCATATGAACACCCAGCAAAAATTCATATGAACACCCAGCAAAAATTCATATGAACACCCAGCAAAAATTCATATGAACACCTAGCAAAAGTTCATATAAGCATCCAGCAAAAGTTCATATGAACACCCAGCAAAAATTCATATGAGCTCCCAGTGAAAAATTTATACGTTCAGTGCTGAAAACCGCCTATAGAAGGTGTTTTCAGTACTAAACGTGTTAATGGGCAGCTATTAGAAAATATTAACTCTTTATTTATGCAGTAATATAAGAGCCCTTCCGATCTTTAACCCTTTTAACCCCAAGCCTTTTTAATAGGTATATATTAAAATACTCAAACATTGTTTTATGGAGAAAAGTGTAGGATTAAGTATTTAAAAAAAATTGTGTACGTAAACTTGCACGAACAAAAAATCAAAATCACGTGTGACAAATATACATTGATGGTCTTGTTCCATAATATTACATTTATATATTATTTATATTGCATGAAATAAAAAGTTACGTGAAAACAGAATTTGTAAAAGAAATTTAATTGATTTTATCTCTTTTATTACAGTCGTAATAATTATTAAGTTTTTCTTATCGTGTCGATGGCACTAAATTATTTCCACCCAGAATTCTGTCACCTGGACATCCCTGGATATTCCATGAATCATGTCCTCTTCGGTGATACCGACATGACACCGGGCTTCTCAGGCTCGACTGTAGCAAGTGTCACATGGACTGCTCCTCTTTGCAGATACAGTGAGTCAATCCATTATGCAGCATTCCCCATTTTGTTGACTTTATCCCAATCAGTTAGTAATAGGGATTTCCGAAGGGTTCTCTATTCACCCTTATATCGGTACTTCTTCGGACAGATTGTCTACTCAGCTCTAGTGGTGTCAAAGGACAGTTTTGCTGCATTTGAAGTTTTCTTCGAAAGTACTGGCAACTTGCTGGGCTGTTTGAAGTCATTTCCTTTCTCTCGTGATGTTGAACCCCAAGTCCGTCATCACTACCATTATATTCACAATTGGGTGTCTTGCCGTCGGAGCATGATTCCCTTTAGGTAATTTCTTCCTTGTATCTAATTGACGTTGCACTCAATATATAAATAATATTTGGATCTTCAAACTTATTTTTTCTCCCCCATAACAGCGAGGGTGGTTGTGGGATCGAACCGAATAAAACTGAAATGGTTCTCCCAAGTCTTGTTTGGTGCCTGTTACGAGATTTCTGTGTCCTTAAAGCTACGGATTCCTAGGAAAGCGGAGTCGTTATGTAGCGGCTGTAACATTATGTGATGCGGCGGACGTAAGAAAACAGTCGAACCAGAGATAAAACTTAAAAAAATACGGAAACGGTCAGTGAGCGTATTGCGGTGGAGAATGGACGTGTGAGCGAGTAGTTTGCGTCGCAGCAGAAATGAGAATTCACAACTGTCAGTTAGAAACGTCAAATGTGACAGCTCCGTAAACGAATTTAAGATGTATTAGTTTGACTTTTATATTTTTAAGAAAGTATTAACATTAGGTTCTTTTAATTTTGGTTAGAATAATGAATCATATAAACCCCCAGCAAGGCAAGGCAAGGCAGGAATACAACCTTATCAATATACATACATTCCTGATTTTTCAAGTGTAGTCCCGATATTATTCCACATATTTTTTTTCAACTGGGCTTTTCTATAGTCTTTGCTCTTCACATTATATAAAGCTTCATTATTTCTTACAAAATCAATCAATATTTCGTCATTTTTGCTGGTCCAAATTACGTTTGCACTAATTTTTTATTTTAAAACGGTGTCCGCTACATAGGAAAAAACGTTCCACGACTGTTTGCTTCACTATTACAGCCGTCATGTAAATGGCAGCATCGCTATTTGACATTACGCTCACAACCAACGCTCTCTAGGAAACCAACGCCATTGATTTGCATAGACAATGTTTTGTTACGGCCGCTACATAACGGAATCGCTTTTTTAGGAAACCGTAGCTTTAGGGCCAGGTTGCGCATTTAAATGTGCCGCTGGCAGATCGGATCGTACTTTTAGTATAGTAAAAGTGTATTGGGGCTATTAGGGTTAAAAGGCATTCTATATTATTAAGTACCATATACATTAAAATGTTATAAATATTAATGTTTTCACTGCCATTTCCACATAAAGTTGACCATTTTTTAATATAAATATGTATTAGTTATTTATTGTAAATTACGTACTTAGGATGTAAATTTTTGTTTGCGAAATCGATTATATTGCGAAAAAAATATGACATTGTTTATTTAAATTATAGAAAAACTATCCCTACACAAATTTTATATTTAGAAAAAAAAAAAACAAGTTGAAAAACCTTATTTCAAGAAAATGGTGATTGAAAATTTGAGAGGTTTCCTTGAATTAAAAAAAAGTTCGAAGATTTTCACAGCTGTTTTTCAAAGTTCTAACTGTTTTGAGTGGGCTTAAATGATAGTCGATATTTTGAAGGTATTGCACCGTTCATCCTCAGAACACTGTCAAAAAGTGTTACCGAATATGTGCCAAACATATTCGGTAATGTTTTTTTTATAGTAATTATGTAATTTTACTAATCCGTTATAGAATTGTTATGAAATGCAATTAACATAACAATTTCAATAAAGATTTACTAATTTTTATCAACTGCCAAGCGCTATTTTAAATATTTGACTATGTTATATTGTATTACACTTTCATTGTATAGAGTACAACTTGGCGGGTTTATTGCTATGTGACAATAAACTAACCAGAAATATGTTAAAACAAGTCTTTAGTGAAAATCAGACTGGAACACTTTTCGGTACCAAAAGAAATTGAACCCATAATCATCAAACATTGTTCTTTATTGAATATTGAAGGGGACAGTTTTCTTCATAAAATGATATAATTATCTTAAAAATACAAAAGATTAAACTTGGGTATTTTCACACTTTAGTTTCAGTATTCTTTATCACGTTTGTGGTATTAATCAGGGAGATAGAATAAGGAATGAGGAAGTTAGGGAAGAATGTGGATTGAAAGAAGATGCAGTGTTCTCAGTTCTTGAGCAATGATGAGAAGATTACATTAATTGAGAATACAGAATATTTTCTAGAATCGTAACGATAGTAAGTTCTCGTTAACAACATTGAAAATAATACCACGTTTATCAAATACAAATATTAATTTATGCCTTTATTTCATTATAAACTTTCTAAAACACTCGGTGCAAATCGAGCGAAACATGTTAAAGATTAATTAAACAAACATTGAAATTATTGAACTATATTGAATAAATGATAAAAGATTCACTAAGAAAATGTATTCAGATAAAATAATATAAGTTATCATACTCCGAATGAAAAAAGATAGAAAAGTTTGACAAATTGGAAAGTGCGTATAAGAAAATACATTTATTTAAATATTGAAAGCAAAATATGTATGTGGAGACGCTTCCTCTCTGCCTACTCCTATGAGGACATGGCATAATTGTGATGAAATAAGCTAACATAATGGACCTATTAAGTATTTCAATAATAAATTAACAATTTATATAGTGCCGTTTAGATAACAGGCTCTCAAGAGCGCTCTAACTCTCGATTCAAATCCTATTATTGACATTAAAAATATCACCATTTTTTTTTTAAGTGTAAGGATAGAAAGATAGTGACTGTTTGAGTGTAAGGATAGAAAGGTAATGACTTAAATGTACTTGCATATGTTTAGAAAAATATATTTGGTAAGAAAACTTACCAAGAGAACGACGAACTACAAAAAAACCCTTTGTAGATTTTCCAATATGTGATAGTAACACATTCGGCATCAGATGGAGTGTAGTGTTCAATGATTGTGTATCATAAATGGTAGCGATTTGATCTACGTCACGTACATTTGAGATTCACCGTTAATATAGCGATACGAAAAAACACATTTGAGGATTCCTCATTTTTGACACGTGGCATAATTCCAATAAAATAGTTTGGTGGTCAACATTTTTAGGATTTTCCGGTGTTGTTAAGTAGTGGGGTAAAAGCAGCGCACTGTATCCTTAAATAAGATGATCAGCTGTAAATTAAGATGATCTCACCACATAAGACGTGGTCCCATTCCATGAAACCTTACTCTGAAGTTCCGCATTACTTTAGTAAGTTTTGGCGGTATTGTCCCAATTTTGTGTCAGATAGCAACTTGCAGCCTGATAAGACCCAGTCATGTTCACTAATAAATTCCTTTACAACCATCATTTTGTACAGCAGAACTGAAGATCTTCGTGGAAAATTCTCTTTATATTCCGATCAGACATTTCCATAGCGGCAGTACGCTTACGGGCTGAACTTCATGGAGATTGGGTAACGGCATATCTCACTGCTTGGAAGCTTTGTGGTATTCGAATGCTGCCTAGTCTGCCAGAGGGCTTATTTTTTAAAGCCGAACCTATGGCTCTGAAATTAGTGACTGATAATAATTAGGTCTTTCTGTCAGGAACTGTAGCGTTTCAACCTAGCCTAAAGTGTGTACAAAATAATCGCATTGTTATAAGAGAAGACATGAAGATTAGCAGTCTCTGCTTAATATGAAAATCCGCCTGAATGAAGATAGCATCCTTGTGTTCCTGATGAAATGTAAATCACCCTTGAGGAGAGTCTGCTCTCTAAATTGCATTATATAAACTGTTCTTTTATTATTGTCATGACTATATAACAGTTCTTTAATAACACGGTTTTTTTATGACCTCATTCAAAGTTTAAAAATAACTATTGATAAGTAAATTTATTGCCTATCTTTGAACTAAATTTTGTTATCAATGATTTTGTAAGTGATGTCATATTTTTTTTTATATAGATATGTATGTATTTTAGTTTATTTTGTGTTTTTGTTGTTGTGTTGTGTCATGTTTATTTCTTGTTTTTTTTTTTATAAATTGGTCAGTAATGAAACATATTTTTTCCAAAAATAAAGTCTTTTATTGTTTACCAACAGTTGTGGTGTATAACACTTTCGTTTTATACAGTACAACATGTGGTAATCTCTTCCAACCAATCAAATAGATGTTAAAAAGGCGTTAAGTGAAAACCAGAGTGAAAACCTTTTTTTTAAAATCTGGGTTTCAACGAGAATCGAACCTACAAACCCCAGGTTGGGAGACAGGCGTCTTACCAATTAGGCCATGGAGGTGGACAATCATTTTCGATTAAACAATTTCAACCAAATTCTAAAAATATTTGCACAGTAACCTTAACCTGTACACCGCGTTAAAAATCAAATTCCACGAATCCTGTGCGCGGCACAATTTCGGGGTTTTTTAATTTCTAAGTTTAAACGCGTATTTTGTTTAGAACCACTGATATTTGATTACACACCAAGTAAACATGACATTCAAGTAATTTTCTGATAATAAATAATAGTCATTACTCTTAAGGAGACTCATTAAATAAAGGAGATAAACTAAACATTACGTAAAATACACAAAGGAATGCTACAGATCAGATCACAGGCGTTTGTGCTTCCCGCGATGAACACGTTAATAAGTGACAGACATGTTTCACTCTTTTAAGAGGGTATTATATTCTAGAGGCATGAATTTTGAGCATTTTTTTAGACTAAAAAAAAAACAAAAATATATTGATTTGAAAATGTACAAAAAAAAATTTTAAAATTCAAGATGTTATCAGCTGTTATATCTTGTAAAAAAAAGTGGGTGAGCTGGTCGACATGATTGGAACCCTTTCGTAAATCTGAAACAAAAATCATACACAGTTTATATGTCGTTATAGTTGGTACCAATGAGAAAAAAAAAACGTAAAATGGCGGCTGTTTGGGTTGGGAGACAGGAGTCTTAACAATTACGAGTAGGCTACAGAGGTTGTTGACTTATTATTTAATCAAAAATAAAATTCTTTATCATTGACATCCATTCCATAAATATGTGTCATAAAAATGTGTTAATGATAACAAAATGTGACATACAGATTAAATTCGCAAGCTAACAGATAATCTTCGATATGTGTAACATTTCCTGTATTAGAAAAATCGTGTCATCTATGATATACATTTTTAGCAAACCAATCATTCTAGTGACTCTTGAAGCTTTTATCTTATATCTCACAAAGGTGGATTGTTTCAGTTCCGTTCAATTCTATCACCACCCACGACAAAATGAGTTTCTCTCCAAAGCGATCTATGCAAGATTTTAATCTTTTTATTTATTATGAGCTTGACGTAACACGGTGGCTAAGAAGGAACTGCTTAACGTGTTCCCCGCGGGGAGCACAAACGCCTGTGATCTGACGACAATCCAAGTTTCAAATCACAAATACTTAAAAAAAATGACACAAAACCGGAATAAAAATTGAACTAAAATTTAAAATAATCTTTATTCTAGCGACATCTCTGAAAACCTTGTCAAATAATATATTAGTTTATGAGATATTGTTGAATAAACAGAGCGCCGAATTTTTTTGGTTTCTCAATATTTCCAGCATTAACGACCTGTCGCGCGGATCAAGTCCTGCGATGAGTCTCTCTTACGTAAATAAACATTACTAAGTCTCTCTTACGTAAATAAACATTAATAGTGCTATATGCATTTGATTGGGTGAGTGTCATGAAGCATTGATTTGATCGTAGCATTCCTTAGTTTATTTTACGTAATGTTAAGTTTATCTCCTTTATTTAATGAGTCTCCTTAAGAGTGATGACTATTATTTATTATCAGAAAATTACTTAAGTGTCATGTTTACTTGGTGTTGTAATCAAATATCAGTGGTTCTAAACAAAATATGTGTTTAAACTTAGAAATTAAAAAACGCTGAAATTGTGCCACGCACATGATTCGTGGAATTTGATTTTTAACGCGGTGAACAGGTTAAAGGGACTCGCACATAATTAAGGATCAATGTCACAGAAGAAAGAAAATTACTCGCAGCGTAGTAAATACACTAGGTTAGTCAAAAAGTTTTGAAAGCGACATCTATGGAGCAGTAGAAAACCAAAATTTCTACGCCATTTTAATATTTCATCTTTCATAAGAACGTACTCAAAATTTCATTTCGATCTGTCAATTCATTCTTTGTTTACAAGCCATTTGATGTTGACGTGTCAGTGTATTTTTTAACAATGGAAAAATTCGAATATCATGCAGTGATTAAATTCTTTGTTTTGGAAGGTTTATCGGCTACTGAGATCCATGCAAAGATGGTGAAAGTATTAAAGGAATCTTCTCCTTCATTTCCAACCGTTCACCGATGGGTTTTGGAGTTTAAGCGTGGCCGTACAAGCGTTGAAGACGATCCACGCTCAGGACGTCCAAAAAGTGCATCAACACCAGAAATCATAGCGAAAATACAGGATATGGTTTTGGAAGATCATCGATCGACTGTGGATGTGATAGCTGACACCATAGGCATCTCACATGGAACAACATGGCATATTTTGGCTGAAGTTTTGGGTTTCAAAAAACTGTGTGCACAATGGGTGCCGCATTTGCTAACAATGCAACAAAAACACATTCGAATGCGACTTTCTGAGCAACATTTGGAGCAATTTTGAAAGGATAAAAAGGATTTTCTGCGTCGATTCATCACTATGGATGAGACTTGGGTCTACCACCATGATCCTGAATCAAAACGAGGCTAAGGAGTGGTGTGAACCAGGCACTTTGGCTCCGAAGCGAGTTCGTGTCCAGAAATCGGCCAAGAAGGTGTTAGCGTCAGATTTTTGGGATGCAAAAGGAATTTTATTGATAGATTATCTCCAAACTGGTAAGACAATCAACTCTGATTATTATTGTGACCTTTTGGACCAGTTGGATGAAAAAATTTGTGAAAAAAGACCCGGTTTGCAGAAGAAAAAAATCATTTTTCATCAAGACAATGCACCTGCTCACACAGCTCAAAAAACTATCGCGAAAATCAGTGAATTGGGGTACGAATTGTTGCAGCATTCACCCTATTCACCAGATTTAGCTCCCTCTGACTTCTGGCTGTTCTCACACCTCAAAAAATTCCTTCGTGGAAAGCATTTTTCATCAAACGAAGAGGTTATAGCCGTCGTAGAGGAGTATTTTGCAGGACTTCCAGAAAGTCGCTTCCGTGATGGGACATCAAAGTTGGAAGATCGTTGGACCAAGTGAATTGATCTTATGGGAGACTATACTGAGCAATAAAAGTGATTTCCCCTCAAAAAAAATGTATTTACATTTCTGCTTTCAAAACTTTTTGACTAACCTAGTATATATATAGTAGGAGTGGAATGTGGGTGTACACTGAAAAGAATACACGAGGTGAGAATTTATGACAGAATTAAATGAGCAGGTAATATTAAAAAAAGAACATGTCCACCAAATCAGAATGTTGGGAAATCGCAAATAAACTGTTTGCATTAAAAATATATGACAATAATTCATTGTAAAAATATCTGAAATCTTTACAATCGCTTAAGGTGACTTGATTTGTTGTTTAAAATCGAATCATAATAATTAAAATAGTTATTCTAGTTTAAAATATGGACATGATCCTTTTTGTAAGAACAATTCTACTTTAATCTTTTTTGATTGAACAGGTCTGGGACATGATGTTTTTTGTTCGATTTCAAAAATATTATACAGGGTTGCAAAAAATAATCAAAAAAATTATTGGGTAGAGTAATTAATTTTAATTTTAACCAAATAAAATAATTAAAGTGTTACAAAATAAGTAGAAATATTACTATAAATATATGTAGGTAGATAAAGCTGTATAATGACATTACACTGCATGTATGATTTAAAACTGACAGTTGCTGGTGAACTGGTATGAAGTTAGACACAATCGAAAAGCTATCAATGGTCAATTCGGACATGACCTTTTTTGATTGGTTTGAAGCCTGGACAAGATTCTTTTTGAAAAAATACTGGTTTTTTTATTTAGATTTATGTGCTTTTTTCATTGAAATTGAAATGTTAAACGGCTCCGTACCATCGATAAGAAAAAATCTGCTTTATTAATTCATTTTTTGTAATCGATGGACAAGATCTTTTTTTAATGTTACCTCCTCAAATATGAACTTAATATTAATGTGTAGAGTGAGATGAAGAATTGCTCTCTGAGATAGTTTGGGCATGTGGAACAAATGAATGAAGAAAATAAATATACAGTGCATATGTGAGTGGAAGGTGTGGTAAAGGAAGACCAAGAAATGTATGGTTGGATCGAATTAATGATATTTTGAAAAAAAGAAGTCAGAAATTATAGAGAGACTAATGATCTAAGGCAGGGGTTGGCAATCCGCGGCTCGCGAGACGCATGCGGCTCTTTCCATAGGCATGTGCGACTCTTCAACTCCAGATTCATCTTCGTTCCGCAGCCTTATCAGAAGAGCATGAACACGACCGCCGAACAAACACAAAAGCAATGTGTATTCTCTACCTCCGTAAAGAAATAATATAAACATTTCCTGAAGAAATAGTTGAAGTAATGAACTTCGTAATCAAGGTAAATAACAGCATCTTGGCCAAATCACTCTATCATCGCCAATTGAAAGAACTCTTGGACAAAATGGATAGCGAATACGTAGAAGGTTACTTACTTCTCTACAATAAGGTGAGCTGATCCAGATTAAACGTTTTGAAGCGTGTTGCTTCATATTTGGAAGAAATAAAATTGTTCCTCCGCGAAAAAGGCACCAATCATCAGGAATTGGAAGACACATGGTACAAAAAATCTATTTCATGGTCGACCTCACATCACAGCTGAGTGACTTATTCTATTCTTCTAAGTAGCCTAAAACTGTATTGTGAATTTGAGTTTTTAATAAAAATATCTCGTTTTTTTTCGTCATTAAAATTTATATAGATAGAGTGAAAATTTATATTGCGGCTCTATGCAAATTTTGTTGACGACTTCCGTGGCCTAGTGGTAAGACACTTGTCTGCCGATCCAGAGGTTGCGGGTTCGATCCCCGCTGGAACCCAGATTTTTTAAAATAGGATTGCAGTCTGGGTAACACTTAGGGCCTATAAAAACATCTTTCTGGTTGGTTGGAAGAGATTGCCACACGGCAACAAACTCGCCAGGTTAAAAAAAAAATTTTTGAGATTCTGTTTACTTAATATTAGGCTCTCCTCACTAGAAAGTTTGCCGACCCCTGATCTAGGGGAATATAGAAAGGTTCCAATCTCTTTTTTTTTTTAACCTGGCGAGTTTATTGCCATGTGGCAATCTCTTCCAACCAACTAGAAACATGTTTTTTTTATAGGCTGTGTTAACCAGACTGGAATCCTATTTAAAAAAATCTGGGTTCCAACGGGGATCGAACCCGCAACCTCCGGATCGGCAGACAAGTGTCTTACCACCAGGCCACGGAGGTTTGATCAATTCCTTTGCATACTAACGCATCACATCTTCATTTGTGGTTCATTTGGCTCGACTTGAATGAACTTCCAAGAGTTTTCAGATTGCACCATCTGTATTTATATTTGAGAAAGAAGTGGAAAAATATATTATTCAGAATATCCCATCGTTCTAATTTTCCTTTGTTTCTATTCCTTATCCTCAAATGAATTCCTTTCCTCACCCAAGAGTATACCATAGTATAAATTATAGAGATTGCGGTCCATGGGCTACGGAGCATCTACTTCCAATACTACAATCTCGATGGTGTTAATCATGTTTCTTTCCTTTCACAATGTTCATGTTTCCACTCCATACAGTGATATGGAGAATACTACAGAGTTAACTAGATGGATTTTGGTTCTTTTGAGTATAGACCAGATAATCCATACGTTTGTCATAACTGATTTAGCCATCCCAATTCGATTTCAGATCGCAGTTTCAAATCCTCAATTGAAGAGGTGTGACGTGACCGTTTTTAAACTCGCGACACCACTTGTACACACTCGTACGATTCATAGCTTTATCACCATATGCAGTTTTCACCTCATTATAAACCTCAACCGGAGGTTTTCCCTTCCAAACGAGATAACGGATGACGCCGCGTATTTCGCACTTGGCGGGAGATTGGATTGACATTTTTCACGAAACGTGTTGTCGCGTCGACACTTCTTAACGTACTGACCTCGAACCGGTCTCGTTGCGTAAGGGAAGGGTCAGGCTACACGGAAGTGTAGCCAACATGTCGAAAATAAAATCCATCCGGTCGTGAGAGCCTCAGTACACTTACTTTCTGGATACGCATAGTAATTCATGTTTACTTTCATACCATAAATATCTGGGATATTTTCATGAACCTTCATACATTCATTAGCATAGCGAGGCACTGGAATCTGGGCAGTCACTAGGGATGCCGATAATATGATGGCGCCATTAGACTGTTCGGCACTGTTTAAGTTCCATATTCCAAGTTTAATACTTTGGCAAAATTGAAAAACGTCGAATATTCACACAAACTAATTCACTAAGGCCTCGGCCACACAGGTAGGGGCTTCGCTTGGTGCTTAGAGCTACGCTGCGAGCTAAGTGACATATTCTAGCGAACCAACTCACCCCATACTATCGCAATGGCCACACTGCACGCTTTGCGCCACGCTACGTGGCTATTATAGTATATACATATATATGCTTATGGCATAGTCAGGCGCTTTATAAAATCAAATTTAGATCCCTCAGCTGTCTTTTGGCTTCGGTCATCAGTTTGTTTATATCGTCCACCGCTCCGTGGAACCTGTGTTTAGGGCATTCTCTTATAATTTGGTGTAGGGTCTGAGCCGCAGCACCGCAGTCACAACTGGGGTCATCGATGTTGCCCCATCTGTGGCGCTCGGCTGCACTTCTGCTGCAGTCTGTTCTAATACGGTTCAGTGTTGCCCACTCTTTGCGGTCCAGCTCAAAGCCGGGGTCGCCGGCTTTTGAGCTGGACCGCAAAGAGTGGGCTATTATAGTCACCTAGTAGCTCTAAGCAACAAGCGAGACTCCTACCTGTGTGGCTGAGGCTTAAAGGGGCCAAAAATCAGAATTGCAACTTGGTCACAGAATATGCATATCATATGTGACATAAATCTGTCCATGTCAGACACATTGACACGGTGTTGAATGAGAGCTACAAGATAATCATAATTATCTGAAACCTTAGTGAAGAGCCACTGTCCATGAGCTGTTGATGCAATTTTTTTTTAAAATTTGACCTTAAAATATTAAATTGCTAAATGTGGGACATATTGAAATAAAAATACATGTGATATTTAGCGATCATTTATTAATTTCATTTTAAATATTTACAAACTGACAATCATGTGATGTTCAAAATGGTCATCAGACATCGAGTTCGTAACTCGGACACGGCACGTCTGCGTGTCGTGCAATTCTTTAGATAAACTAAATAAAAATATTTTCTACCTAATATATTTTTTTTATATAAATGAACAGTACAAATAACCTTGTCGAAAAGGCCATGAAAAAGTATTAAAAACTAAGTCCATAAACTATATATAATTTTGTATAATCATAATATTTGTTAGGGATTTTAAAAAGGGCGATATTTTTTAATTAATTTTTGTTTTGAATATTACAAATTTCCAATTGTGTGTTTTGTTTGTTTTTTAAACAAATATTGTTTGCATTTAAAAATTCTATACATAATTTTTATAATACATATGTTATAAGATAATTTAGAATGAAATGAATCATGTTTTATTGTGTTGAAAAGTTTTTTTGTATTGTATTGTATTATATACAGTACAAACTGGAGGGTTTATTGTCATTCGCAATCTCTTACAACCAACCAGAAAGATGTTAAAGAACCCTCAAGTGAAAACTAGAATGATACTCTTTAAAATCTATACCAATGAAAATCTTATCTGTAATCTTATGGTCGGAATACAAGCATCTTAGACAGAAAGACTTAAGCCCAAATTTATAGTAACACTAAATACTAAATTTTTACTTTTTTATAAACTGAAGAAATCCATCATAGCTTCCTTAAATAGGAGAGTCACATGGTTTTATTACCTCACTTTATAGTTTGGAGTGTATGACGTCCGGCACTGATTACAAATCATGAAATTTTAAGGTTAGAAATTAGTATTAAGTATGTCCGAACTATAAATTCAGACATTAGACTTAAGAAAGACCAACAAGGCTATAGAAGTTGCCCAGTGTTACCCGAAAAAAAATATATAGTTATATATTCAATCATTAGATTTTTGAGAAATCGAAACCTCGGCCACACAGGTAGGAGCCTCGCTTGATGCTTAGAGCTATCATATGTTGCGAGTTAGATTACATATCCTAGCGAACCAACGTACCGCATACTATCGCAGTGGCCACACTGCACGCTTCGCGCCACGTTGAATAACGATTAGTCATCGAGTGAATCGCCTAGTGAACAGACGTGTTGGTTAATTTACAAGATGGCGGAAGTTTTAATAAACAGATGTGTATAAAAGGGAGCCTTTGTGGAACCCATCGAGCAAATTATAGAAAAATGTACGAGTACTTGTAATAAAATCACTTTGGAATGAAGTTGCAAAGAAAGTAAATAAATATGGTAAGTTGTAATGAAATTGGTTAGTTTTGAGAGTGACATCGTGTGTTGACTCAACCGCTCCCAACTGTCAAATTAATTTGTGCGTAGCACTTTAGTGTGGCCAGGCATGAAGTTACCTAGTATATGAGTCACGTAAAACCTAGCTTAGCACCTAACGAAACACTTTGGTGTGGCCTCGGTTTGAGAGGACTACGTTCAACAGTTAACTAATAAAAAAGACAGAATATTCAATAAAGTTGAAATATCGTGTTGCAATAGCGTAGTGTTGTTTACCAGAAGGAAGACAAGAAATCTTGGAGAAATGACACTATGTATTGGAGAGTCATGGTCTAAAAATTAGTGTCGACAAAACAGTGCATATATGTAGTCTCTCTTTGAAAGAATAAATGGAAACAAAATCATCACACTAAAACAGCAATCTCAGAAAAAACTATATCTTCAAATATAACGGTTTTTATATTGACGCTAAAGGGAGTAACACGAATACAGTTAACCAAATTAAAAACGCCTGGCTTTAAGTGTAGATAAGTTATCGGAGTAACTTATTTTAAAAGAATGCCACTGAAGATGAAGGGCTGGATATATGACCAATGATGCTATACAGCCATAGTTTGCTGACCCCTGCTATACAGTAGGGGTCAGCATGTCAGTCAAAATCCAGCGCACCGCCTCTTTTTGTACGGCCTGCGAGCTAAGAATGGATTTCACAATTTCAAATTCTTTAAATTGTAAAATCGACAATAAATGAAAGGCCGACCGCTGAGTTGAGGAGGGGCGAGATACAACCGTATGTGGCCCTCGTATAGCTTCGCATTCGGTGACTCTGCTGTGATGCCACGTAGTTATAATTCGGCAGCGTTTCCAGTGCCATGTGTATCACTGTTCCGCGACATTTTGTTCTCATTTTATTGTCTGTGATTTTTATAAACAAATCTAGATGTGTTTTAAAAATAATTATTATACCAGTACATGTACATATCAATCATGTTACTGTTAAAACAAGAAAAGAAGAGAAATGTGGAACCCACTCTTGGCCCACAGATCCTAAAATATTTACTATATGGCCCTTTATAAAAAATGTTTGCTGACCGCTGCTGAATAGTGCTGAATGCTTAGTTACAGAAGTAAGATGCAGCAGAGATGAGGATGCTGAGGTGTATGATGAGTGTCACTCATAGAGACAAAGTATGAAAGAAATATATATTAGAAGAAGTCTCAAAGTAGCACCGATAAATGATAAACTGCAGGATATCAGATTTCGGAGGTATGGACAGATCATTAGAAGATCTGAAGAGTATCCGTAGAGATTGTCCAAATAAATTATGGATATATGGTGTGGAATAGAACATCTGAAAGTTTGTAGTGGTTAGAAATTTTGTTCAAAAGTGGCAACTGTGGAGAAAGAGAGGACTCGAAAAGCTGATCTCACGAAGAGGAATAAGGCTAGGATGAAGATGTCAATCAGATAAAAGACATTCCGATGAATCTTCATTTTATCTGTTGTGAGACAAACCACACTGATTTGCATCAATTTGTATGGAAGAAATTTAATTAAGAGTCATATATCTATTTATTTGACTTGATATTTTAGCACATACGAGATTTAGCAATGTTTTTTTTTATATTTCAAATAATCTAAAAAAAAATAGTGAAAGGTTATTTCGAAACCAAGGTTGAAATCTTTGAAGAGTTTTCTATCAATGCAGGCTGAATTTATCCCATTCTACTATGTTACGAGACCATGCCTTAGGAGGAAAATTGCGTTGAACGTATTTTTGCTTTTTATGGGGCAAGATAGAGACAATTGCTTGAGTGACAGTTGTCAATGCACAGAGCGTCAAATTATAGTATATCTTCTTGATGCCCAGCTTCACACAGGTTATGGGATTTTTATGAGGTCAGAGAAGGCCAAACACTGGATTGAAGAATTTAAGAACAATTGTTTCCTTATTTTTTTTTATTTTATTACGTGGTACCTTTCAAGATATCCAAATCAATGACTTTGACATATTTGTAATATTGTTTTTAAATTTTTAACTTCTGGCGTAGACATAGAACTCACAGTTGTTCATCATACGTGTTGACAATATTACGCTGCATATAAATAGTCAACAACATTCGCACAAGTCTAGCACATATTAGTATTATTACTAGGGGAACTTTTTACTAGACTGGGATCCTTATAATTTTTTTAGGCGCCATCAGAAATTGACCCTGACCCCCCTGGGTGAAAAGTCGAGCTTCTTACCAATCAATCTATTCAGATCACCAGATCAACATTCAAGGAAGACATTTTTACTCTCAAACCGATACACCCTCAGTTCGGCACCATTTTACAATAACAGATGGGCCCCCAGTGATGCACATTTTTACAATAAAAGATGGGCCTTTAGTAGGCCATTTTTTTACAATAATAGATGGGCCTCCAGTGCGGCATCATTTTACAGTAACACATGGGCTCCCGGTGCAGCACCTTTTTACGATAACAGATAAGTCCCAGTGCAGCAACTTTTTTCGATAACAGATGGGCCCCCAGTGCAGCACCTTTTTACGATAACAGATAGAACCCCAGTGCGGCACCTTTTTATGATAAAAAATAAGTCACCACTGAGGCAAGTTTTAAGGATAATAGATGGGCCCCCAATGCGGTATCTATTTACGATAAATATGCATACATCTTTCTTTAAATTTCTTGTTGATACTAACTCATAATTTTCAAATAAAAATGTCAAGATAGATTGAATTTTATTATATTCATTTCACATAAATGCAAGGCCAAATCAACACTTATATAACAGATGGGCCACAAGTGCAGCGCAGCACCTTTTTACGATAACAAATGGATCCCCAGTGCGGCACCTTTTTACGATAACAGATAGGCCCCCAGTGTGGTACCTTTTTATGATAAATAAGAGTACATTTTTCTTTTAATTTCTAGTTGATATTAATAAACCCATAATATTCAAATTAAAATGTCAAGATAGATTTAATTTGCTTATATTCATTTCACATAAATGCAAGACCAAATCAATACTCAGATAATTATTTGGATAGAAACTTTTCTGTCATTAAGAAGATTTAGAAAAAAAATAACATTTGATTCACTTCATTCTAAATATAAATTAATTATATTATAAACTTTGATATAAATAAAATATTCAAACTTAACAAAGGGGGGTTAGATACAATAATAAGGGAATTTAGTTTATTTAACAGACAAGTAAAAGATTCACCCTTCAAACAAGAATATCTTCATTAGTTTTAAAAACAGCTTATAAACAAAGCGGTTTTGACATTATATAAAAATTAGAAAATGATTGAAAATTGAATTTTCATCATAAAAACATCTACTGTAATTTTTTTTAATTAAAAATTTTACAATCAAAGTTATTTTATTATCAATATGGCAAAATATTAATTTTGGTGTGTGCAAATCAGCATAAAAAATGCCAATAATTTCGATTTAATCAAGATATTTTTGTTTATTTTGAATAAATATTGATTTAATTTCGTGATTTCATCTTGCTTTCCTAAAATCTAATTATCTAATCAAAAAAATACATGAAAAATTTCAGGAAAAAAGTATAACAATAAGATGGAGTTATATTATTATAAAAATATTAAATAAATAATCGCGAATTTGTTTAATATTTTTTATTTGAATTTTACTCGATTTGAAGACTTTTTTTGTTTATCACTTGGGAAGGTTTTGAAGTTATGATCGGGAGTTTTTAGTCTTGTAGCATTTTATTTATAGGAAACACCGGTTCGGTGGTTTCAATCGCTTGAGTCACTATTTACTATAATATTTAGTGATCATTATGTGAGTGTGTCACTCATGGTTAAGAATACTAGAAGCTATCACACCAATTCTTTACATAGATATAGATAGACATCTATTAGGGAATTTCTGAAGTTTTTATGTATGTTATTGAGGAACTGAACCATAATTTAACAGAGGACTGTTTTATCCATTGATTTACATGTACATGTGTGCTTCTAGTTGGTAATTAATATATATCATTATTATAATTATTATTTTCCTCAACACCAAAAAACTATAAGACAATACGGCAATAGAAGGAATCAAAAATTAAAAATGCTTTAATTTAAATCAAATTCAAAGGTCATCTTCCGTGATTCAAGCTTTACCAAGAATTTTTATTTATTAACATTCTTTTTATGATCATTTCGTGTCGTGGGATAAATATTTGTTCGAATTGGATGTTACAAATAGAATTAAGAAAAGAATTTTGAGATAATTATGAAAGAGTAAGTTCTGAAGGATTTAAAAACAAATGTATACGTCTGGAAGAATGACATGGAAGGACATATTTGGAGAATTTTTGACGGAGGGAAAGTGACATTGAAAGGTGACCCGATATATTTATAAGTGGGTATGAAGCAAAAGTGGTTTGTGTTGATAGGAAAGATCTGTTCTTTATGCCTACTCCGAATTCAATGTATTAACTGAAAGTATTTGTGCTTTTCTGTCAAATTGTCTAAATATAGGTTGTAAATGTTTTGTCAAAAAGGCATCAATTTCAATTACGTATCAATTGCATTTCAAAAGGCTTTATGTGTTTTGAAAATAGTTTTAATTTTAATTTCTTGAAATCTGAGGTTTTAAAAAGTCTGTATGATATATGAAAAGCCAGACAAGGAAAACATTGTTAAAAAGTCATTGAATATCATATTGAAAACCCCCAAGTAGAAAAAAAATGTTTGATTCCAAAATCATGCAGATTTTCATAAGTATTTTCTTGTATAGAAAGCAAGATGAATTCATTTTATTCGATTTTCATTATTGTGCTGCATTTTTCCTTCACGGAAATAAATTTTAAGTTATCATTAATAAAAGCAGTCCATAAAACATGCATGTTTTAATTAAAAAATGGATTCTATCTACATAGTATGGGTTTACCCCAAATTTCTTTGACACAGTGATTTATTTTTATTTATAAATAATTACAAATATAATAAAACAAATAATAATTATACATTCAAACAATTATTTGTCATATTGTAAAAAATTGAAGATTACAATTTTTGTAGAGAAAAAATGGGACATAATTCGAATGTCGATTCTACAGTTTTATACAAAATAACATTTTTACAGATTTACATTACAGAATGTCATTAATAAATATTATTATAATTTGACATTAGTTCTATATTTCTTAGCAGTTTTATTAAATGTTGGGAATTGGGTCTTAAAAAAGTAAATAAAAACCGAAAATACTTAATTTTATTTGTATAAAGTCTACCACTTTTATATTGGTGAAAAACCAAAGGTTCTTAAGTTTGTCATAATATAACCACAAAATATCTGAAGTGACACATTGAATTTAAATTGCAGCATACTTTGTTTGAAGCATTAGCTTAAATCAGGCATACATCAATTGAGTGAGTCAGAACCAGACTTGGCTAACCCACAAAAATATATAATTAGAGTTAGGCACATACGCTACATCTTTATACCCATTTCTGTCAGAACCAAACATGATGATGAGTTTATAGTTCACCATAAGTGCAGACATCTACCGTTCAATTACAGAAACAACAGAAAACAAACCATTTTTGAATAGATCTGCCACATTGAAGTCAATTATCTCAAAACAAGATAAATGTGGGATAGTCATGTCTGGTTCTGACCCACTCAATTAAGCTCGTACAACATTAATACGTAATCCTCATGGCATCAAATCTTTCATTAATATAAAGTCACTTCTTTTGAAAATAGGTTATAAATACGAATCAATAGATGACATCATGTCTTTCAACCTTTCTATTGTGGGTTCAATTCGAACTGGTACCCAATTTTTAAAAAAGGGTTCTAATCTGATATTCACTTAAGACCTCTTGAACATATTTTTGTATTGTATTGTATTACACTTTCGTTATATACAGTACAACCTTGTGGGTTTATTATCATGTAGCAATCTCATTCTACCTACGATTCCTGTCTGATTTTAACTTAACACTCCTTGAACATCTTTCTGGTTTGTTGGAAGAGATTGCCACATGGTCCGCAAGGTTGTATTGTATACGACAAAAGTATAATACGATGCAATAAAAAAATGTTTAATAAGCCTCACGAGAGAATTAAACTGGAACCCTTCTTAAAAAAATTGGAGTACCAATGACAATCAAAACTATAACTCCCAATTTGGAAGACAGGTGTCTTATCAACAAGACCACGGAGGTTCTGGTTAGTTGGAAGAGATTGCCATATAGTAATGATATGCTAGGTTGTACTGTATAGAACAAAGATGTAATACGATACAAATCAATAAAAAATTTATTTCTGTCTGGTTTTAAAATACGTATCAATTGATTGGTATCAATTAATTGGTATCAATTGATTGGTATCAATTGATTGGTATCAATTGATTGGTATCAATTGAAATGATATAATAATTATTTTATATTACTCAAACATAAGCTGGAAAGTTATCAAAAGTATAAAACGAACTCTAGAAAGAGTTTCTAAAAGATATTGAGCTCTAGGATACCCTAAATTATGATCATTGATTGACTTACGTTGTATTTAATACAACCTGGTGGGTTTATTGTCGTAAAAATTTCTTCCAACTTACAATAGATATTAAAATGCCTTATATGAAATGTCAGACATAATCTATTATTTTTTTAAGGCTCTACCAGGAATCTTACTTGAAACCCAGGCTGGAGGTCAAGTGTTCTACCAATTAGGCCAAGAGTTCCCAAAGTGGTCGATGTCGACCCCATGGGGTCGATTTGATTTTTCTAGGGGTCGATAGTTTCAATAAAAAAAAAATAGGGATCGACGACAGCAAAAATAGACCCTCTTACTACTGCAATATGTTTGTTATTTCAAAATATCTACGATTCCAGTTGGTAACTAATTAAGAATATTTCACATTATTTTGAATTTACACATTTATTTCATAAATGTCAAAAATAAAAAAAAACTCCGCTCATATTGTTTTGCTTTAATTTTTGACAGCGCAGATTTCAATATTAAATGCTGCACAAGATAATCCGTAGTCCTTTTATCTTTTTCAATCCTTAATTAATTACAAGTGATTAAAATGAAAAAGTTTGATATCTAGTGAAATATTTAATATCGAGTACTGTACAAACTTATTCATTTGAGTTAGTAAAGTAAATGACTAGGGGGGTCAACGGTTTTAAAAGTTTAAAAGGCCATGTGGGGTTATCTTATTTTCGGTGAACCAAAATTGTTGATAATCTCAACTTTCTTGACGAACTAAAACTTGTTAATGAATTTTACTTTGTTGATGAGCTTTATGTTATATATTGTGTTACGTTTTATTGTATACAGTACAACCAGGTGGGTTCATTATTATATGACAATCTTTTACAACCAGAAAGATGTTAAAGAAGCCTGAGTACATACCAGATAGATCCTTTTAAAAAAAATGGTTACTATAGTTCGGAAAATCTAGGATGAACCCTATGACAGCTCACAAATTTGCCCCAATACAACCTTGTAACGATGTTCAGTAATTTTAATTATTTTACCAACTTTAATATAAGCCTTGATTCTAATGAATAGCAAGTTATTTAGGTAAATACATTACATAAAACTAACAATAATGACAAATTAATACATCTTTTCACAAATTAACAAAAATGTGGCAGTTTGTTAAAATCAAATAATATTTGGTGACGTTTGTCAAAAGTCACTACGTTAGTCTGCATTGGCTAGGGATGGGGTATACGATAATTGGATTTTCAAAAATCGATTTTAATTAAATGTTCATAATTAGTATTAATTCATAGTGGATCTTGGCCTATTTAAAGATACATACAAATCATATAATACATTAGAAAGTCAGTATAATGAAAATTAGGAATTAAAACGTCAGTTTAGAGAAAAACAATTGTTCGATTTGTAAAAAAACTATTCGATTTGTAAAAAAAAAAAACGATTTTACCCCATCCCTTTGTGACAAACGTCGCACGGTTCATCCTAGACTTTCCGAAGAGTAATGGGAATCAAACCCGCAACTTCCGGATCGGAAGACATGTGTCTTACAAAATAGGCCACAGTGGTTGTTTTGTTGACAATCTTAACTTTGTAGATGAATCAAACTTTTTGGATTAGCTAAATCTTGTTGATGAACTAAGCCTTGTTGATTAACTAAACCTTCTTGATGAACTAAACCTTGTTGATTAACTAAACCTTGTTGATGAACTAAGCCATGTTGATTAACTAAACCTTCTTGATGAACTAAGCCTTGTTGATTAACTAAACCTTGTTGATGAACTAAGCCTTGTTGATTAACTGAACCTTGTTGATGAACTAAGCCACATTGATTAAATAAACCTTGTTGATGAACTAAGCATCGTTGACTAACTAATTGAATTAAGCTTCGAACTAAGTTTTGTTGACTAACACAATTGATGAATGAAGTCTTAAAATTTCAATATTTTCTAAGGTGATTTTTGTACAATTCCTTAATTGTTTGTTTGTGAACGGAATTGATTTAAAATATATATTAATAACTAAATTATTAATGTTGTTAGTCAACCATTAATATGAAGTAACACTATTAAAAAAGAGTGATAAAATTAATGACATTCTGTAATGCACAATTATGAACACTGATCAACTTGGTTTCAGTGAGATGGAAATTTTGGCAGTAGTTCTTTTTTAGTAGTACTTAAATATATGGAACCTATCTATAAGATTTGATGGTTTCTCACACTAGAAGAAGATAATTTGGTATTCTGCAATCACATAGCTACAAGTTTGCAATTGAAAAATTTACATATTACATTTTTTTAAATATATATATATCTCGTCCCCATGAAAAATTGTGGGGTTGGTATTGTGAAATGCCCAATGAAGTTCATACAGAGAGTGAAATTTTATAGATATAAAAAAAAAATATTTAAATAAAAACATAAATGACAAAAATATGAACCTTCAGTCCTGTTTCGGTAGTGTAATATTTTTACATAGCGATCTATGAAGTGTTGATGAAAGGAAAGCATATTTAATGTTCCAGTGCCATCTATGAAATGTTAATGAAATTAATGTTATATAAAAGTTTAAATATTCTTTGTAAGCTGTATAATAATTTATTCAGTTGTATTATTAAAAGCTCACAACCTAGAATAAAATCTATCGAAATTCCCACTCAATCAATGTATTATCTACAATAAATAAAACATTCAGCATCCAAGGTTCTGCAGCAAAGGCTAGAACTAACTTTATAAGGGTCTTATACAAAGGGTATTTGTTCGTGCTTGTATTTATATTGTTATCGTGTTGTTGTACTTGTTCAACCAGATATTTCTCCAATAAATAATATCTGCAGCGGATTAAATCAAGAGGATATTTACAACCCTGCGTTTCCAAAACTCATGATATTTTAAGAACTGATCTCTTTGTCATCAAGTTTGTTCGATGAAGAACAAATTGTTGTTGAAATGGAACTATAAGCGCATAACTATTCCAGAATATTGTTAATCTACTTCGAGTTTTGATTGAGGGTGGTAAATTACTAGACTTCCGAGCAAAAGGTAGCCAGTTCAAACCTCATGCTGTACTTCTCCCCTCAAATGACAGGTATTTTTTCCACCTCGTATTCGGGGGTATAACGACTATAGTCATATCTAATTTTAAAAAAAAATTAAAATATGCCAGCATGCTTCGATCGTCTCGCTTCAGTGTGCCATCAGATCTAGTACAGCAGTGGGGCCGGTGAATTTGCTGGTGTACAATGGTTCACTCACTTAAAGAAGAGAAAGAAAAGGATGCAAGAGAACTGCCCTATACTGTTTTCGTAAGTGTAGAGTGTAGATACAGCTGTTTAGGACTTTCATGGGAGTCACATTGCTTAGTATCGAGTTCTACAACTGGATCGATTCAAGTTTTGAACTGTAGAACATTGTTGAGTCAAAGAAGATCATTTAGGACACTTACTTCAGTTGAGTGTTTCTTCCATGTTATAATTCCTAATACAGAAATTATGGAAAGAAGTAAGGTTTTGAAAGTTATTGAGTAGATCACAAAGAATAAGTGTTTATGGAAAAATCATAAGCAAGATGGTAGATGGAGTTACAAGGTTTTATACAGTGAAGACCATGAATCGTATGAAAGACCATTAGAAAACAAAAAATCAGGCAGAGGAATGATCTCAATTTTTTGGTGTTATTCGTGCTGAATTATGATTTTGAGATCATCATGATGGTGGGATCAAACTTAACATCAATTTTATAAAAGTCGTTTCAGGACTGAAGTGGAAGTGGGCTGGGTAAGTTGTTCGCCAAAGTGAAAACTCGTGAAAGTGGGCTGGGTAAGTTGTTCGTCAAAGTGAAAACTCGTCGAGTAGGAAGTTATTCAACTGCAATTCAAGTGGAAGACCGCTAGAAAGGATGAATTCAAGAGAGTGAAATCCTGATGGTAGCTCGACGCCTAGGACAGACCTATATCTAAAAGTCGATGAATTGTGACTGGCAAAAAATAATATGTTGCCAGCAATTTAAAAAAAAAAAAAAATTGCCATATGAATAAAATAAAAAGCAAAAGAGAAATTTCACTCTCGTTGCGTATGTTAGTTGCTTTAGGTAGAAGATTCTGATTTTGGTCCCTTACTGCAATTTCACACACCATTTTCATTTTATCTTTTTTTTTTTAAATACTCTGTACAAATATTTAAGGTAAACTTTATATATTTTACATCTGGTCTTGGTTATTTACATATTAACAACAATATAATTAATGTTTATTTTTTAAAATTATATATTAAAAAATTAAATAAAACATACAAAGAGTTTTCAATAGATGTCAGTACAAGTCGAATTAAATCACTTTTCGACGTATAAGTGTAGTGCACTATAATTATTACAAAAAAATTCATTAAATCTATCGCAATAATAAACTTATAAACCATTTCAAGTGTAACAAAAACAGTGCATTTTTCAAAGATATAAAGCAATTATTAATGTATTTTAACCCTTTTAATCGCATGGGGCAGATTATCGGCCCCAACTGGTGTATGCGAAAAATCCCATGGGGCTGATCATCGGCCTCAAAGTTTTCAGACAAGTTTTTATGTTGAATAAAAAAAAAATTGTTTTATTGTAATATGAAAATTACTTATTATTTTACACTCTGCAGGGAGGTCTTCACAAAAAAATTTGGTTTTTAAACTAAATATTAACTGAGATAAAAAATAAAATATAAACTATCGTTTTTTTTGCCAAAAAATACTTGGGATTTTTCGTACATTTCGCACAAGGGTTAAATACAATGTTTTTTTTAGTATTTTTTAAGTATTCTGCCAAAAATTATGGGATTTTACGTTATGTTATTTATAGTAAAGACATTAACACTGTGGAAGTTTAAAGACATTGTTATTTATTTAGTCAAATACTGTTTATTCCACTTATATAATGGTATAAATGGGTTTCCCCTCATCATCAGAAGAGCATAAACAAGTCTTGTTTATACTTCTCTGATGATAAGATGAAAACCTTGAAACCGTTAGGGTTATACCATTATATAAAGTTGAATAAACAGTGTTAGATTAAACAAATTATAGTACAGTATTTGATTTTATTTTAATTTACCAAATCATACAATTTTTATACTAATTTATTTATTTTTCTAAAACATTTATGGTTGATGCCGAACTCCACATAATATCACGCAATTTATTTATGCGTTTAATCAAACTGTAATATATATATACATACATATTACGCTGTGCCCCTTGCTAGGTAGGCAGAGCTGAAGAAAAAATATTCAAGCATTTCTATCTAGTCGTTTTTCATCTCCTCCATAAATTCATACATCTGATTATGCACTATCTTCCATTATACGCACTCCTCAATTTACCCTCTTTCAAAATCTGGTCCATTTGATTCAGTCACGTTTTTTTTCGATCTATCTTTTCCAATATTTTTTTTATATTCAATCAATCAATAATAATGGACCTGTTCCACATAAATTATGTGGAATATTGTATTATATCTAGTGGGATTTGTGCTGAGTAAAAAAAAAACAAATAAATTCTGAATTATTACACATGTTTTTGTTACACCTGAATCAATAAAATTTTATTAAATAATTAATAAATATTTTTTTTATATAAAAAATGGATTTAATTGATTTGTGTTTATCTAAATATTATGAATAATCAATTTATTGTACAAGTTATTCTCTTAAGTATATAATTGTTTATATACATATCACCTCATAATTTGGAAAAATGGTGAAGAAATTTGTCATGAATTTTTTTTTTAAACTTAGATGATTTAAAATTTTATTCATAAAAAGGAGATAATTTTAGAGAAAATTAATAATGAAAAGGCGCGATAAATGTTGTAAAATAAGTGATAGAGTAAAAAGAAGAAAAAGTTAAAAAAAAAAGAAAGAGATAATTTATCCTTTGCTGTGTTAATCTGTAATTTTTGGTTATATTAATTGGTTTAAATAAAAATATTGAAAACTTGACCACAAGGTATAGCTATTGAATGAAATTCAGCTTTGCAATGAAATTATAAAGGGTATTTAACTGTCCTGGCCGTCAGATTCTGGAACCAGTAACTGACAGATTCTGGAATCAGTAACTGTCTCCCCTTTGTTGACGACTTAAAAAATATTATATTTCTCATCAATGATGAAAAGTGTTTCGCCATTGATCCTATTTCCTTGTCTTTTCCCTTCTTTTTTCTCCTTTCTCAGTTGTATATAAATCAGTGATGTTACCATGAGACAATATTGTCTTCGCCACCATGAATTGAGTTTAACTAAAATAAGAATATAAATCGCTATCTTTCATTTCATTTGCTGGCAATACCAATGTGCACCAAAAACTAATTATACCTTAGTGAAGAATTGTTGACTAGACTGTTACCAATATTTTTTTTAATTAATTTCTTTGGGTACCATTGGAAATCGAATCTAAAACCTCTGAGAAGAAGACAAACATTTTACCACCTGGACTTGAAAGTAAATAATACTTGTTCACCATTTCAAATCTCTATTTTCTGTTGGTTACATGTTTCTTATGGATAAATAAAATAGTTTGTACTGGTTTGCACTTTAATATCTTTTATGAGAAATTTAATGTACTGTCCGTTATGCATTCCTTGACTAATTTTATAGATAGATAACTTAAAGCATTTCATCTCTTAATAATCTATTCTCTTATTTTACAGATAACTAACATTTGGTTATTATATCTGTCAATAAAGTCCAGAAGTTTGTAATAATAGTCTACAGTGTTTTGTGGTGGCACTATTATGAGATCTCTTTTTAATTAATTCATTAGCAGTAGATGGGGTGTGGCTCAATTATATGAAACACAAAAAGAATACAGAACTTTTAAAAGTTGAGTGATACCAAAAGAAATTTCTACGATATCTTGATGGATAAAATGACAATTGACCTCTTTAATAAAATTTGTCTGAGATCTTTTTATAATATATTGCTTCACAGTAGATAGAGTGTAGCTGAATTATATTGAAGCTAAGAGAAATTTAGAACTTCCAAATACTTACAAGTCCTAAAGAGATGTCTGCGATATCTTTGTTATCATTTCTCTTATTATATTTATTATTTATAAAGTTATATTTTTGTTTCTTATTTAAAATTAAGCATTTTGTTTGAAAGCGTATTCTGCGATGATAATCTAAACTTGAGACTTCGACAACGGTTGGTCAAATGCTACGTTTGGTCAGTGTTATTGCATGGAGTAGAATCACGGACCCTCAAAGTTGGTAGTATGAACCGACTGGAAGCATTCAAAATGTGGATGCACCGGAGAATGCTACGGATACCCTGGACGGATATGATCAGCAACACAAGGGTTCTTCAAAGAGGCAAAGTTGATAGATATTTACTGACTAATATTAAAATCCGAAAGGTGTCCTACTTGGGTCATGTACTTAGAGGAGCAAAGTACAAATTACTGCACCTGATCATCCAAGGCAAAATAGAAGACCGAAGAGGTGTTGGCAGGAGACAAATCTCCTGGCTCCGCAATATACGTGATTGGACTGGCATAAGGGGCGTTGATCTTTTTCGGGCTGCCGGGGATAAGGATGTCTACTCTCAGGTAATACGAGTATTCAACGTTGGAGGGACTTGACATGACACTGGGAAGAAGGTTTTGTTTGAAGTAATTGAATAACACTGGTATCAAATATAAAACAAAATAAATAATAGATCCGATTCAATATAATAA
>OX463860.1:27472696-27533564 GCA_949825065.1 Odontocerum albicorne
TATATATATATATATATATATATATATATATATATATATATATATATATATATATATATATATATATATATATATATATATATATATATATATATATAGATATATATATATATATATATATATATATATATATATATATATATATATATATATATATATATATATATATATATATATATATATATATATATATTATATATATATATATATATATATATATATATAATATATAATATATATATATATATATATATATATATATATATATATATATATATATATATATATGTATATATATATATATATATATATATATATATATATATATATATATATATATATATATATATATATATATATATATATATATATATATATATATATATATATATATATATATATATATATATATATATATATATATATATATATATATATATATATATATATATATATATATATATATATATATATATATATATATATATATATATATATATATATATATATATATATATATATATATATATATATATATATATATATATATATATATATATATATATATATATTATATATATATATATATATATATATATATATATATATATATATATATATATATATATATATATATATATATATATATATATATATATATATATATATATATATATTATTTATATATATATATATATATATATATATATATATATATATATATATATATATATATTCGTCAAAAATAATAAAGGCCGACTTCAATATGTAATTGATTTCATTGAATTTTGCAATGTTCTGCATTGTACTTCATGTTGTCATCGTCTTTTCTGTATTCAGTCTATCCTAACGTTTTCACGAGCTCGGTCGATGTCTTGCACCAAAAAGTACTTGCTTCATGAAACGTCTCTTATATGCAAATGACAGAAGTCTTGGTTGAAATAAATTATAACTTTTGGCACAATTAGAAGAAGAATTTCAGCAATAGGTATAAGGTACTCATTTGGCAACACACCCATACCTCACTTTGCGGACCCCCTTTTTTAATTTTTAAAAAGCTTTTAAATAATAGATAAATTTAAATTGCCCATAATTTGGAGGTCAAATAAAGACTGCAAGGCAACGGATATATTTAAAGATTGATTAAAAAATTACTTCGTTAGAGGAAATATGCGAAACAGCGAACTTTAGATGAATATTTCTGCACAGTTCCTGCTTCCGAATTGAAAAATGCTGATATGAAACCTTATAATTCTTCATTATTAATGATAAATTGCTTTGTATTATATTTTTTTGTAAAATGATGACTATGGAGAACAATTACCCATTCAGAGACACGGCCGCACCAGCAACTCCTCATCGAGTCCTGGTCCAGCGAGTCTCTACTATTCGTCTTTTTCGCTTGGATTTAAGGTATTCAAGTCAATTTTCATTACCCACCCCCTAGCCTAGACAATTGTACTGGTGTCACAAATTTCTGTGCTTCGAAATTCACGGTACAGATATTCAGATATTTTTTTACAGACATACTTTTTTTGGGAGAACTGGTCAAATTTCATGATTCTGTACATGAACACTACACGCATACACCACTACCCTCCACATAAAATCAAACGCATCACATTCACATGTCGAAAGATCTAAAAAGGTACCCGGCAGTAATTAATACACGTCGGACTTAAGAAATCGACTGTCGGACATAATCGGCTAACTTCGGCTTTGTAGAGCGTCGTCTCTGTCCCTAGAACGCTTGACAACGACTGACAAATCGCGACGGAACACGTATTTGAATGACAGAGACGACGCTCTACAAAGCAGAAGTTAGCCGATTATGGCAGACAGTCGCTTTCTTAAGCCCGATGTGTATTACTTACCGCTGAGTACTGCACCTGTGTAGTTCATCTTGCTTTGGTAAGTTTTTCTACGAATTCTTACAATATATATTTTTTCTTAACACATCCAGATGCGGAGAAGTACCTAATCCAATGCACGCAGCCACGCCTTTCCATCCTATCTCTTAATGAATTTACTTAATAATATTTTTAATCTATCAACAACAGTAGGTTCGAATTTCGAGTTAAAACGCCCTTGAGGAGAGTCTGCTCTCTAAACAGCGCTATAAACATTTTACTTTTATTATTATTATTACTGCAGTATTAATTCTCGTTGGACCTCAGTTTTTATTAAACGTCTCTGTAGCACCTCATTGGTTGATTGAAAGAGACTAGCACATGGCTATAAGTTCACCAGATTGTAGTGTATACATCGAAATAATAATACTCGTACAATACAATACGATACATTTAATGTATTTATACATTTATTTATGTATTTTTCTAACTGTATCAAAATAAATTATTCCGATAAGAGGAATAAGTCTTTATTGGTTTGGCAAAAAATCTCTGGGGCTATTTTTATCAGCCGCTCACTGCCGTAAGTGGTAATATAAAATAACATATAAACCCTGTTAACCACAATACAACCATGTAATCCCGTCATCTGACAAAATAGTTTTATTTTCAGAAAATAACGTGCATATAAAAAGATTGCTTCCTTTCTACTCAGAGGCACCATCTATGATCCCTTCCTCCCCCGACCATCATATCTTGGTTTAATAACCCAACGGGCAAAGTTATCTCATCCTCTCTGCCTACCTGCAGAACCGTCACGTCTTTAATGATAATAATTCAAACTTACCTGGCGCTGTTTAACAATAAAACTTGAATTATATTTATTTTTATTTATTTTTAATGTCCTACCATCCCCCAGAATAGTTTGTTCTGTGCTTGTATTCCATCAGAGGGTTTCGCATTAGATTTTCAGTACTGACCGAAAAAAAAATATTTAAAAAATTTGGTAATTACTTTTGATAATACTTATGCACTGCATTGTTACTTCTTTACCTGCGATAGTATTTCCAACACCTGTGATAGTATTCCCAACACCTGCGATAGTATTTCCAACACCTGTGATAATATTTCCAACACCTGCGATAGTATTCCCAACACCCGCGATAGTATTCCCAACACCTGCGATAGTACTCCCAACATCTGCGATAGTATTCCCAACACCTGCGATAGTATTCCCAACACCTGCGATAGTATTTCCAACACCTGCGATAGTATTTCCAACACCTGCGATTGTATTCCCAACACCCTTGATAGTATTCCCAACACCCTCGATAGTATTTCCAACACCTGCGAAAGTATTTACAGCACCTGCGATAGTATTCCCAACACCTGCGAAAGTATTTCCAGCACCTGCGATAGTATTTCCAACACCTGCGATATAGTAGTATTCCCAACACCTGCGATAGTGTTCCCAACACCTGCGATAGTATTCCCAACACCCGCGATAGTATTTCCAACACCTGCGATAGTTTTTTCAACACCCGCGATAGTATTCCCAACACCTGCGATAGTATTTCCAACACCTGCGATGACGACGTACTGTTGATATAAAACAGCACCGTGAAATTATTTCTTTGTTATTAAGTGAGTCAACAACTCACTTTTCTTACGATTAATTCAATAACATATGATGGATATAAAACTATTATTTACTCTGATAAGATTTCAGAATGTCATTTCTAGGGTTTTATCCAAGGGGGTTGAGTTAATCCCCAACACCCTTGAAATAAGCTATAACAATAGCCATTGATCTCCTCGGAACAGGTTTGAGCACGTTGTCAAACAGCCTTGATTTAAAGTTCAAAGATGCATATTGGCAGAGATATGCATCTTTGAACTTTATTTGATAGTGGGCGGTTAACGTCATTCTGCGGAAAACAATCCTAAAGTTCAAACATGCATATTGGCAGAGAACGGCGATAATGGAAACCAATTGAGTCGTAGCGGGAACGTTTTTTTTAACAAAAGTATATACGGTACAAATATTTCCAAAGGCTTCACCTATAGTACATGCAAATTGATATCTCAACTAATCTTATTTGTATATAATATTTTAATTATGAACTAACTTAATTTTAATTTCCTACGTGTCATTTTATAATCATAATCTTAATATGTGATTTATTAGAATTAGTTAACACATAGATACTACTTATAACTAGATAACAATTCTTACAACTAATTATTTAGCAAGAACAAGTCCACTCGTTCAGGCTACTTGTATTCCATCACATTCACTCAGACCTTGGTCCTCCCAGCTAATACTGTAGGTGAACTAGTTAGGCAACAGATAATTCTTCGGGAGCCTGTACTTATAACGGAAGGGTAAATCTGATGTACTCTCGTAAGCCCCCAGAGCAGCGACTAAGAGATTGCTGTGATTTTGTTGACTTTTATAGAACTTGACGGTCCAAGCGAGAATGTGGTGTTGTAGGGTTTCTTCGCACTGTTCGGCGTGAAGTCGGGTAAGGTTTGTTCTGGTATGGGTGTTGAAACATATCTTGAATGCCTTGTTCTGCCCTCGTTGGAGTTTCAGGTGATCCGTGTTGCTCACACTACCCCAAACAGGTGCAGCATAGGTCATGGAATGCCGTTTTGCTACCTATATAGAGGATATTTATTAATTAAAATTATTTATTGAAGATTGTCGTCATCATTGCTGGGTCTTGTAGTTCAGGATCCCCTCGACATTCCAACGTTAGTCTCGACTAGCTCTTCCACGTATTTTACGATATCTCTGTGAAAGTATAACCCGATCCTAGACGCACACTCCCTTTCGTAGACGTTAGAGACATGTGGGTCCTGCTGAGCTTCCTGGTAAAGCTGACGTATGTTCGAAGCACGCTAACTGTTTCTCACACTTCTAGTTGTTGAGACGCCATCAGCTTGAAAATAAATAACTCTTCACTTTCTACGATCTTGAACCTCCTGCTCCTAGTATTAAAGTGCCCTAAATAGCTCCCAGAGTCAGTGACTCTCGCAGACTGTCTACATTGCTTCTTTTGCCTACTAACTCTTAACTTGTCCACTACTTCCTCGCGTAAGACGAGTTTTGGGAGACAATAAGGCCCACACATATCACATGTATGATTTGTATCTCAATTTCAGCTCTTCAATCATATACTCTACAGGTTTACAGTTGGAGTGTCGCAGGACCACAACATTTATGTAAATTGCACAACATGGCTGTTTTATTGGCAAGTGACAACCTCTCACAATCAATGATACATTATTTTACTTTTTTTTTTAAAGTAAAGGTGGAATACTTACATTGTATTTCACTGTCGTTATGTTTAGTATAATCTGGAGGAGTTATTCTAAGTGGCAATCTCTGACAACTATAAAAGACGTTCAACGTGCCTTAAATAAAAACTAGAATACTTGTTTTGCGAATAAAATGTAATTTTTAAAAGTTGTTTTCAAACCCACGACAAGATAGGTGTATTTTCAAAAGTTGTTTTCAAACCCACGACAAGATAGGTGTATTTTCAAAAGTTGTTTTCAAACCCACGACAAGATAGGTGTATTTTCAAAAGTTGTTTTCAAACCCACGACAAGATAGGTGTATTTTCAAAAGTTGTTTTCAAACCCACGACAAGATAGGTGTATTTTCAAAAAGATTTAGATATTGTCTTATTATTAATTCTTGCAGAAAAAAATTTATGAAAAGAAAAATTAAAAAATTAACATTGTTGGACCCTGTCTTTTTAACATTTACACCCACGATATACCTTGTAACATAACTGTAAGCAAGCGCTCTTTGCTGGTGATGCTGCATGATACGCGTCCTCACTCAAGATATATCGAGCTGGTCACCGCCTCCAGATTACCCTCGAGATCCTTGAAAAATATAACTAGCACTGGAGGCTCAAACTCAATGGTACAAAAACTGAGACTATCAATTTCTCCCACAAAGTCAAAAGAAGAGTATCGTCGATGCCCTTATACATCGGTGGTTGCCAGGTTGAGTGGTAGGACGTGATAAAATACCTCGGCCTGCACCTTGACTGGCGACTGACGTGGTAAACCCATCTGAATACTTTCAGACAGAAGGATAAAAGTGCATCAGGGCTATCAGTTCTATATTCTACGGACGCTGCTTCCTTTCACCTAAAAAATAAGCTATTCCTCTATAAAACCTTCATCTATCCCATCTTGATCACCTGAAGCTTCAACGAATGCAGAAAAAAGCATTCAACATCCATCCCAAAACAAACCACCGGCTTCACGCTGAGCAACGTGAAGAAACCCTTCATGATCACAGCAATCCTCTAATCGCTGCCCTGGGGGCTTGCAAGAGTAAATCCGACCTACCTTTCCGTTGCCTGTTGCCTTATGAGTCCACCTACAGTATTAACTGGGAGGATCAAAGTCTGAGTAAATGTGATGAAATGCATGTAACCTGAACGAGTGGAGATGTATACACGTATTTAAATATTTAGATGTAAAACTTGTTATCTAGTTATAAAGTAATATGTGTTAAAGATTTCTAAAAAAATTAAATTACATGTAGGAAATTATAATTAAGTTAGCTTATATTAATAAAAAAAAAGATTTTTTCTTAAGTTGTATTTTTATATAGGTATAACTTTTGGTAAATGCATGTGTTATAGATTACTTTATAATTTATTTTTATTTTTAAATAATCTTATTCTTGCAGGTGGCAGGACATGAGTGGTATTCGATCGGTTATTGAAATATTAAGTCCAATTTAGAAATATTTAAAATGTTTGTTGGTCCTATGTTGCTGTGATCAAAGCATGTTTGCTAAGCGCTCAGCTAACGCGGGTTCGATTAATATCCAGAGATAACGGTTCAAGGTGATGATGATGCTATACACACATTTCATATTCGCAAGAAAAACGGATCTAACCCTTGCGGGGGACCTGAAGTTATCATCCCCTTATCCCTCGGCAGTTCGTGACTTTGGCCGGGCTACGTGGCAATACGCCAAAAGTGCCGTCCCAGGGGTCTGCTTCCCATCTTGTGTATTTACTATATTTATTAGTGTTATTTGTGTTCCGAAAAGGAAGATCTTGCATGATAAAGAATGATCAAAGATTTGGAAATAGTTATTAATAATACGCTATGGTCAGTTTTATGGGTATGGATAGGGTGAATTATGAAAAAGGCTAGCTATAGTAACTCGTATAGCTGTCAACACGACCTTTCGATTTAGTTGGTAAGGCGTATGCCTTTTACCCGGAAGACTTATCATTATTTTGAGGGTCAAATAATTTTAAGTGTCAGTGCAGTTACAAACTCTGGAACCAGTTACAAACTAATTTAAGACTCGTTCTGTCCTTTTTTTTTTTAAATATAATACATTTTTTTTATTGTCAAATAATTGGACATTTATATATGAAAACGCCCCAATCCACGTTTTTTTTTACAAATTCTAAGATAATTAAGAAAACATCTGGCCACTTTGTAAGGGTTGTTTTTGTTATACTTTCGTTGTATACAGTACAACCTGGTGAGCTTATTGCCATGTGGTGATATATTTCAACCGACCAGAAATATATTAAAGAGGCCTTAAGAGAAAACTAGACTTGAATCTTTTTAAAAAAATCGGTGCTTCAACAGGAATCGAACCCCAACCTCCAGGTCAATACTAGCGTCTTACCAACAAGGCCGTGGACGTCCTTGTATTGTATGGAATAAAGAAACACATAATTTAAGTATGAAATGTCCATTTAACTAACTTTATATTTTTTCTCATACATATTTTTCCTCATAATTTATTTATTGTTACATATACGCCCAAAGCGCTTTGAAATATATGATTCATCTATGTTTTTTTCAGTATTTCAAATAAACCAAAAAACTAAATATTTGTGAGTTGGGACTTTTAAAATTATTTGTATTTAGCATATACGAGTATAAAGGGTATTTCAAATTGAGCGGTTTTTTTTATTCTTGAATAAAACACACAAATTTGCTTTGATTTCATAAAACTTTTTATTGGGCATTTAAGTATAATGTATGACATTTAAACACAAAAAACAATATCCGCCAAATGTCTACCTCTTGCAGCTCCACAGATGTCCACTCTTTTGTAAAAAAAAAATCGATTATATTTTAGCATAATTGCGGTTCTGACTCACCAATAACGCGAATAATTTCGTCCTTCAGCTCAGGAATTGATTGGTAGTCATTCTTATAGACCTGGTTTTTTACGTAACCCCAGAGAAAATAGTCCATGTATATTAGTAGATGATTCTTTTACTAGATTGAGACCCCTTTCGGGGTCACTGCTTGGTCAAAATGTTGGGAATAAAACCTAAAGCCCCCGGGTGGAAGACTAGTGTTTTACAAACTAGGTCACATCAAAGAACTATTTGGTTTGGGTTGAAATCTGAGAGCAGCCTTTTGTAATATTTCTAGTGCCAGCGGGAAGCGAAACATAACCCCTAGATGGAAGTCAATCGTGTTACCAACTTAACCACAAAATAGCCTCTTATGCAAATCATACTTATGTTTTACTTTAACAGAAATATCGAGTTATCTCATCCTTACATATTTTTGATGGGTTATTTATAAATTTTATAAAGGCTATAGAACAAATAAATAGCAAACTGCTAAAGAGTTTTTCATACGCCTTGTTGCAGCCACTTTTGCCTAAAAACGGAATATTTTCTTTTTTTATAATAATTCATTCCCGTCTATTGTAAAAAAAATATAGGTATTTAGTTGAGTATTTTTGTGTCAAATAAGGTAAGCTTTTTCAGTTTTGAAGATTCCGCGAATAATCCTTCAAGGGTCCCTTAGTCCTTTTTAAGTAACTGTTTTAAAAGGGCTTTGTTTAAAAAAGGGTATAGAAACTGTGGTCAAAACTGCATACAATTTCCTACAAAAAAAGTTATGTTCGTTCTGAGTCGGATACAAAGAATATATCTTAGTGTCTATCCCTCGTTGGAGTGAGGTGTTTTTTTTTTTTTGAGAAACTTGAAAAGCCCTTGAACAATTTGACCGGGACCTGCTTCACCACCTACGACACAGTCTCAAGATGTAGTGACTCCTGCTAATTTCCATTGCACACTGGGTGGCTGATTACCACTCTGGAGCTAACCGCCGCGACGACAAGGACGAAATGGAGCTGGTCCCAACATGAAGTTCTCCAGTACGCCACGACGCTGAAGCTGAGGACGTGTTTGCCGAAGGCCTCGTTATATCAGTAGTAAAAGCTCTAGACTATAACAGCTTCCGACTTCTCGAATTAACCCGGCATTTGTAAGTGGTAAAACCACTTAGAACTTTAATTTACATGTTTTTTTTCATGATTTTCTTTACCATTGTAAGCATTGATAATAAATGTGTAGCGTGTGTCCTAGTAGGACGTGCTGATAATGATGTTGTTGACATCTCTGTATTCGCTTTAGTCGAATTCTGTTTTCCTTTTCGTTCGGGGTCATCAATTTAGCGGGATGCTTAATTTGATACGTCGTGATGATTTTGATTTGTTTGTATTCAAAATAAAATACGTCGATTCAGGAATGCGGGAAGTGAGAGTGAATAATCGATAAATAGTAAACAGCGATGAATGGTCAAGTGAATAATAACAAGTGCCTTTATTCATCGATAAGTAGGTATATATAGAATTTCAGAACGGGACGCGTGACTGCGTCCGCGGTATATCTCGATCTCACTCCTGCGCGTGCTGAGGTGGTCGGAAGCGCTGCGGATACTACAGGGGGTAGGATATTCATTGTCGAAACGGCGAGACGGCGTGATATGTTCTCTTTCTACCTTGGAATGCGATGTAAATATTATTTGCTTGTAAACAGTGTTGACGTTTCTGGTATGTGACAATTGTAGATATCCAGAGGTTGATTCATCGGTCGTTGACCCTGCATGTTAACAATATTTAGGGACGTGGGTACCCTACAAATGTAACTTCTATTATTTTTTTAACTACTACCATATACACTGTATTACTCCGTATACGAATAAATATATTTTTATACTTCTCGCATAAAATAGATACTTTAAAATAATAACAAATAAACTCTCTAAAATCAGGAGCCTGTATTAACCTTAAAGAGCCATGGTCTACTGTTTTGTTTTGCCTTTTTAACCTTCATTTATGAGATTTTGATTAATTTAGTCGTAACATGTATTTTTCAGTCATCCTATTTTGTCGCAACGCTAAAAGATAGAATGGGAGCGGGTCACAAGCGTGCGGTGGACTGTGATATGTGAAAGAGAAACCCTTTCGTCACTTCAAATAAAGCTAGTGAAAGAGAAATACAAAATGTTGCCAACACAACCCTAATATATGTCTAAATGTCAATCAACCCTTTACATAACACACCCTTAAGAAAACAGTTGGCTAACCTTTTTTGGGGTTGCCACTGTAAATAATCATTTAAAAACTATTTACTCTCGAGCAGATTTCTTGCTAGTGGAGAAAAACAAATATAAAATAGTGAATTTACTGTTGCTTTCAAATTTACTGAGCCACTTGTGCATTCGGTACGGAATTCTGTTTAATAAATAACGAATAAAGGCATTGTTGTACGGAAAGTAAATAGTTTCTTTAGTTATTTCCAAAGTCAATTGGAGATTTAAAAAAACATATACACTCTAACTAAACAATTGAGGTGTCAAAATGATGGGTCACAATAGAGTATTTGTGACAATAGCGTATACGAGAGCAATGAAAGATTAGAGACATTTAAGCAATTCTCCTATTTGGGTATAATTTTTATCTCATGACGGAAAAATTATGAGGGATGATTGAACGGCGTGTAGCGATAAAAAACAAAGTCAATGGGGCGATAAAACACATATACTCAAAGCGAACACAATCAAAATCTGCTGAAATCATGATATTATATGGGAGTAAAACGAGTGATGTGATGTGTTGATGTATGAAAATAAAAAAAGAAAATTATTAAGAATTATTGTGAGCGAAAAACTGATCGATTTAGTAGGGTTAAAAAAACCGTTCAGATGGTGACTGTTAAATATGCAATAATTTATTAGTATAAATGTGAGCAAAAAATTGATATATAATGTCAAGTTAAATAAACGTCCAGGTGGTGACTTTTAAATATACAATAATTTATTAGTATGAATGTGAGCAAAAAACTGATATACTCGTATTATGTCAAGTTAAATAAACGTTCAGGTGGTGACTTTTAAATATAAATAATATGGTATGAATGTGAGCAAAAAACTGATATATTATGTCAAGTTAAATAGACGTCCAAGTGGTGACTTTTAAATTTACAATTATTTATCAGCATAAATGTGAGCAAAAAACTGATATATAATGTCAAGTTAAATAAACGTTCAGGTGGTGACTTTTAAATATACAAGAATTTATCAGTATGAATGTGAGCAAAAAACTGATATATTATGTCAAGTTAAATAGACGTCCAAGTGGTGACTTTTAAATTTACAATTATTTATCAGCATAAATGTGGGCAAAAAACTGATATATAATGTCAAGTTAAATACACGTTCAGGTGGTGACTTTTAAATATACAATAATTTATCAGTATGAATGTGAGCAAAAAACTGATATATTATGTAAAGTTAAATAGACGTCCAAGTGGTGACTTTTAAATTTACAATTATTTATCAGCATAAATGTGGGCAAAAAACTGATATATAATGTCAAGTTAAATACACGTTCAGGTGGTGACTTTTAAATATACAATAATTTATCAGTATGAATGTGAGCAAAAAACTGATATATTATGTCAAGTTAAATAGACATCCAAGTGGTGACTTTTAAATTTACAATTATTTATCAGCATAAATGTGAGCAAAAAACTGATATATAATGTCAAGTTAAATAAACGTTCAGGTGGTGACTTTTAAACATACAATAATTTATCAGTATGAATGTGATCAAAAAACTGATATATTATCTGGGGTTAAATAAACGTTCAGGTGGTGACTTTTAAACATACAATAATTTATCAGTATGAATGTGATCAAAAAACTGATATATTATATAAAGTTAAATAAACGTTCAGGTGGTGACTTTTAAACATACAATAATTTATCAGTATGAATGTGATCAAAAAACTGATATATTATATAAAGTTAAATAAACGTTCAGGTGGTGACTTTTAAACATACAATAATTTATCAGTATGAATGTGATCAAAAAACTGATATATTATATAAAGTTAAATAAACGTTCAGGTGGTGACTTTTAAACATACAATAATTTATCAGTATGAATGTGATCAAAAAACTGATATATTATCTGGGGTTAAATAAACGTTCAGGTGGTGACTTTTAAACATACAATAATTTATCAGTATGAATGTGATCAAAAAACTGATATATTATATAAAGTTAAATAAACGTTCAGGTGGTGACTTTTAAACATACAATAATTTATCAGTATGAATGTGATCAAAAAACTGATATATTATATAAAGTTAAATAAACGTTCAGGTGGTGACTTTTAAACATACAATAATTTATCAGTATGAATGTGATCAAAAAACTGATATATTATCTGGGGTTAAATAAACGTTCAGGTGGTGACTTTTAAACATACAATAATTTATCAGTATGAATGTGATCAAAAAACTGATATATTATATAAAGTTAAATAAACGTTCAGGTGGTGACTTTTAAACATACAATAATTTATTAGTATGAATGTGATCAAAAAACTGATATATTATCTGGGGTTAAATAAACGTTCAGGTGGTGACTTTTAAACATACAATAATTTATCAGTATGAATGTGATCAAAAAACTGATATATTATATAAAGTTAAATAAACGTTCAGGTGGTGACTTTTAAACATACAATAATTTATCAGTATGAATGTGATCAAAAAACTGATATATTATATAAAGTTAAATAAACGTTCAGGTGGTGACTTTTAAACATACAATAATTTATCAGTATGAATGTGATCAAAAAACTGATATATTATATAAAGTTAAATAAACGTTCAGGTGGTGACTTTTAAACATACAATAATTTATCAGTATGAATGTGATCAAAAAACTGATATATTATATAAAGTTAAATAAACGTTCAGGTGGTGACTTTTAAGCATACAATAATTTATCAGTATGAATGTGAGCAAAAAACTGATATATTATATAAAGTTAAATAAACGTTCAGGTGGTGACTTTTAAACATACAATAATTTATCAGTATGAATGTGATCAAAAAACTGATATATTATATAAAGTTAAATAAACGTTCAGGTGGTGACTTTTAAACATACAATAATTTATCAGTATGAATGTGATCAAAAAACTGATATATTATATAAAGTTAAATAAACGTTCAGGTGGTGACTTTTAAACATACAATAATTTATCAGTATGAATGTGATCAAAAAACTGATATATTATATAAAGTTAAATAAACGTTCAGGTGGTGACTTTTAAACATACAATAATTTATCAGTATGAATGTGATCAAAAATTGATATATTATCTGGGGTTAAATAAACGTTCAGGTGGTGACTTTTAAACATACAATAATTTATCAGTATGAATGTGATCAAAAAACTGATATATTATATAAAGTTAAATAAACGTTCAGGTGGTGACTTTTAAACATACAATAATTTATCAGTATGAATGTGATCAAAAAACTGATATATTATATAAAGTTAAATAAACGTTCAGGTGGTGACTTTTAAACATACAATAATTTATCAGTATGAATGTGATCAAAAAACTGATATATTATCTGGGGTTAAATAAACGTTCAGGTGGTGACTTTTAAACATACAATAATTTATCAGTATGAATGTGATCAAAAAACTGATATATTATATAAAGTTAAATAAACGTTCAGGTGGTGACTTTTAAACATACAATAATTTATCAGTATGAATGTGATCAAAAAACTGATATATTATATAAAGTTAAATAAACGTTCAGGTGGTGACTTTTAAACATACAATAATTTATCAGTATGAATGTGATCAAAAAACTGATATATTATCTGGGGTTAAATAAACGTTCAGGTGGTGACTTTTAAACATACAATAATTTATCAGTATGAATGTGATCAAAAAACTGATATATTATATAAAGTTAAATAAACGTTCAGGTGGTGACTTTTAAACATACAATAATTTATCAGTATGAATGTGATCAAAAAACTGATATATTATATAAAGTTAAATAAACGTTCAGGTGGTGACTTTTAAACATACAATAATTTATCAGTATGAATGTGATCAAAAAACTGATATATTATCTGGGGTTAAATAAACGTTCAGGTGGTGACTTTTAAACATACAATAATTTATCAGTATGAATGTGAGCAAAAAACTGATATATTATATAAAGTTAAATAAACGGTCAGTGGTGACTTTTAAACATACAATAATTTATCAGTATGAATGTGAGCAAAAACTGCTATATTATATAAAGTTAAATAAACGTTCAGGTGGTGACTTAAACATACAATAATTTATCAGTATGAATGTGAGCAAAAAACTGATATATTATATAAAGTTAAATAAACGTTCAGATGGTGACTTTTAAATATACAATAATTTATCAGTATGAATGTGAGCAAAAAATTTATATATTATATAAAGTTAAATAAACGTTCAGGTGGTGACTTTTAAACATACAATAATTTATCAGTATGAATGTGAGCAAAAAACTGATATTTTATATAAAGTTAAATAAACGTTCAGATGGTGACTTTTAAATATACAATAATTTATCAGTATGAATGTGAGCAAAAAATTTATATATTATATAAAGTTAAATAAACGTTCAGGTGGTGACTTTTAAACATACAATAATTTATCAGTATGAATGTGAGCAAAAAACTGATATATTATATAAAGTTAAATAAACGTTCAGATGGTGACTTTTAAATATACAATAATTTATCAGTATGAATGTGAGCAAAAAATTTATATATTATATAAAGTTAAATAAACGTTCAGGTGGTGACTTTTAAACATACAATAATTTATCAGTATGAATGTGAGCAAAAAACTGATATATTATATAAAGTTAAATAAACGTTCAGATGGTGACTTTTAAATATACAATAATTTATCAGTATGAATGTGAGCAAAAAACTGCTATATTATATAAAGTTAAATAAACGTTCAGGTGGTGACTTTTAAACATACAATAATTTATCAGTATGAATGTGAGCAAAAAACTTTTATATTATATAAAGTTAAATAAACGTTCAGATGGTGACTTTTAAATATACAATAATTTATCAGTATGAATGTGAGCAAAAAATTTATATATTATATAAAGTTAAATAAACGTTCAGGTGGTGACTTTTAAACATACAATAATTTATCAGTATGAATGTGAGCAAAAAACTGATATATTATATAAAGTTAAATAAACGTTCAGATGGTGACTTTTAAATATACAATAATTTATCAGTATGAATGTGAGCAAAAAATTTATATATTATATAAAGTTAAATAAACGTTCAGGTGGTGACTTTTAAACATACAATAATTTATCAGTATGAATGTGAGCAAAAAACTGATATATTATATAAAGTTAAATAAACGTTCAGATGGTGACTTTTAAATATACAATAATTTATCAGTATGAATGTGAGCAAAAAACTGATATATTATATAAAGTTAAATAAACGTTCAGGTGGTGACTTTTAAACATACAATAATTTATCAGTATGAATGTGAGCAAAAAACTTTTATATTATATAAAGTTAAATAAACCTTCAGATGGTGACTTTTAAATATACAATAATTTATCAGTATGAATGTGAGCAAAAAACTGCTATATTATATAAAGTTAAATAAACGTTCAGGTGGTGACTTTTAAACATACAATAATTTATCAGTATGAATGTGAGCAAAAAACTTTTATATTATATAAAGTTAAATAAACGTTCAAGTGGTGACTTTTAAACATACAATAATTTATCAGTATGAATGTGAGCAAAACTGCTATATTATCTGGGGTTAAGAAACGTTTAGGTGGTGACTTTTAAATTTGCAATCATAAATCGTAATATCGGTTTTAACTTTGCGGAACTCCGTATTAGAATATTTAACAATTACTCAATTTTATACTATATTACTCTTTCATTGTATACAGTACAACCTGGCGGGCTAATTGCCATGTAACAATTTCTTCTAATCAACTAGAAAGATGTTAAAAAGGCCTTAAGGGAAAACCAGACAGGATTGATTTTTAAAAAGTCTAGATTCCAACAGGATTTGAATCCGCAACCTCCGGATTGGGAGACATGTGTCTTACCAACTGGGTCACGGAGGTCGTCTTAATTAATCACTTTGTTATCCAAGAACGTTAATCCCCGCGACACGTATGTTTACCTCCTTTAAGTATCTCGAGGCTCTCGTCAGGCGGAATAATCCCAATTTGTTATGTTAGCAATGCTAAGGTCATACTAGTGTTGTGTTTCATCAGAAATGTGTTTTGTCAATTCACATAAAAGAAAAGGAATAAGAAGGGTGAAATTTATTACTTTTTTTTATCATAAGACCACCAACACTTCTAATAAAACACGACACCAGTTTGACCTAAGCATTGATCTCGTAACAAACCGTTATTATTCCTCCTGAAGATAGTATCGACACAGAAGGTAGAAATACGCGTCGTGGAAATTAATATAAAAGAGGAAAAGCAAAGTAAAATATTGCTATAATTTCTTTAATTATTTTATTACCATTGTTGAAAGATTGCAAATAAATCTTTCACCCAACACTATAAACAAAAATTGTTCTGGTTGGTTGGAAATTATTGTTTTTAACCAATTAACCCACCCACATTGTGCATAATACATTTTATAAATAATTATTGGTTTATTGATAGTTATATCATATGTGTATGTTAGATATATATTTGAAATATCACATATACTTGAACCAATGGAAAAGAAAATATGTTTAAAAGAAAAGCTGTCAAAATAGCTGAGTTTATCTCATAATATCCTCCTAGTCGAGATACACCCCCACAGATAGAGGGTGAACTCGACCGTGGAGACGTCAGACGTCAGCGTACACCTTGTCCAAGTAAATTATAACACACAAAAAATAAATAATAATAAATTAATTAATTAATGATAATGTTCAGAAATCGTTAATAATATGATTGCATACACACAACCCCATTCATAGCAGTGTAAAGAGAGAAAATAACATTAATGATAATGTTCAGGAATCGTTAATAATATGATTGCGTACACACAACCCCATTCATAACAACGTAAAGAGAGAAAATAAAATTAATAATAATGTTCAGGAATCGTTAATAATATGATTGCATACGCACAACTACGTTCATAGCAGCGTAAAGAGAGAAAATAAAATTAATGATAGTGTTCAGGAATCGTTAATAATATGATTGCATACACACAAACCCATTCATAGCAGTGTAAAGAGAGAAAATAACATTAATGATAATGTTCAGGAATCGTTAATAATATGATTGCATACGCACAACTACGTTCATAGCAGCGTAAAGAGATAAAATAAAATTAATGATAATGTTCAGGAATCGTTAATAATATGATTGCATACACACAACCCCATTCATAGCAGCGTAAAGAGAGAAAATAAAATTAATGATAATGTTCAGGAATCGTTAATAATACGAGTATGATTGCGTACACACAACCCCATTCATAGCAGCGTAAAGAGAGAAAGTAACATTAATAATAATGTTCAGGAATCGTTAATAATATGATTGCATACACACAACCCCATTCATGGCAGCGTAAAGAGAGAAAATAAAATTAATGATAATGTTCAGGAAGCGTAAATATTATGATTGCATACACACAACCCCATTCATAGCAGCGTAAAGAGAGAAAATAAAATTAATGATAATGTTCAGAAATCGTTAATAATATGATTGCATACGCACAACTACGTTCATAGCAGCGTAAAGAGATAAAATAAAATTAATGATAATGTTCAGGAATCGTTAATAATATGATTGCATACACACAACCCCATTCATAGCAGCGTAAAGAGAGAAAATAAAATTAATGATAATGTTCAGAAATCGTTAATAATATGATTGCATACGCACAACTACGTTCGTAGCAGCATAAAGAGAGAAAATAAAATTAATGATAGTGTTCAGGAATCGTTAATAATATGATTGCATACACACAACCCCATTCATAGCAGCGTAAAGAGAGAAAATAACATTAATAATAATGTTCAGGAATCGTTAATAATACGTGTATGATTGCGTACACACAACCCCATTCATAGCAGCGTAAAGAGAGAAAATAAAATTAATAATAATGTTCAGGAATCGTTAATAAGATGATTGCATACACACATTTATAGCAACGTAAAGAGAGAAAATAAAATTAGAATCCAAATTTACACAAAACAGAAATGATAGAGAAAATATTTCTTTGTTTAAATTTGTCAAATCATGCGAGATGCTGCAGCTCAGATCTGTTGAACTATGCATGTGTGCTTATGCGTGAAGTTCGTTGGTGTAAGTCAGCTGTCTCAGAACATGCAATGAACCTTATAAGATTGCATATACTAAGTAAGTCCAGAAAGTAAGTGTACTGAATTTTTGTAGGTTACAATTTTTTTTATTTTAACAAAAAAATTACGTGGTTACCGTAGTACATATGTAAGCTATTTTTCGACATAGTCGCCATTCCTCTCAATGCAGGTGGTGAAGCGGGGTATCAACTTTTTGATGCCTTCCTCGAAGTAGTTTCCCGCCAACCCCTCCGTTCACTTCTCCACCTCCTCCTTTACCTCCTCGTCGGTTGAAAACCTTTTTCCACCCGTGTGCAGCTTCAGGGAGGTAAAGAGATAGTAATCTGAAGGTGCTAGGTCAGGGGAATGCGCGGGATGGTTCAGGACATCCCATTTAAACGAGGCGAGCAGTTCCTTCGTGGCGTTGGCCGTGTGTGGTCTGGCATTGTCGTGCAGCAGGCAGACTCCCTTTGTCAACATGCCTCTCCTCTTGTTCTGAATCGCCCTCCGCAATTTTTTTAGGGTCTTACAGTATCTTGCAGAGTTGATGGTCTCCCCTTGAGGCATATATTCAATTAAAATTATGCCTTGACAGTCCCAAAACAATTTCGTCAGTCACAATTGAAGGTCTTCCGCTCCTCTGATCATCATGCACAGACGTACGACCGTTTTTAAACTCGCGACACCACTTGTACACACTCGTACGATTCATAGCTTTATCACCATATGCAGTTTTCACCTCATTATAAACCTCAACCGGAGGTTTTCCCTTCCAAACGAGATAACGGATGACGCCCCGTATTTCGCACTTGGCGGGAGATTAGATTTACATTTTTCACGAAACGTGTTGTCGCGTCGACACTTCTCAACGTATTGACCTCGAACCGGTCTCGTTGTGGAGGGGAAGGGTCAGGCTACACGGAAGTGTAGCCAACATGTCGAAAAATAAAATCCATCCGGTCGTGAGAGCCTCAGTACACTTACTTTCTGGATACGCCTCGTACATAACATATATACGAGTATATTAAATAAAAATAAGAATTTAAGTAAATAATTAATAAAGAAGAAGGAATATTTTAAATCTTAAAAAAAAAGTTACTTTGTGATGGCACGTTTATCATTTTTTAATAAAATATTATGACTATTTTTTTCTCTTTTGTATCCACCACAATTTAAAACAATGGTCGATATAAAATAATTAATAAAGTGTTTTATTTATTTTATTAAAAATTATATAAGAAAAAATTGTCAGAAATAAAAAATAAAACAGTTTGAAAACTACTGTAAAATTTAATACAATACAGGATGTACCAATTAATTTAGCCGCAGTAAAAATTTAATTATTAAAACCTCGTGAATTTTATAGTACCCATTCCATCCCCTATTCTTTGTCCAGCTGTAAAGGCGTCCTGACCCCGTCGGAATTTTTAAGACCGGACTTGGGGCGAGTCTTAATTGCATTGTTTGCTCGTTCAGTATTTACACGAGATGTGTGCGGTAAAGAAGGACAAAAGGCAATCGTATAATAGCCCTTCACAGTCCTTGTCGAACTGTTACATGGACATTATTTATAACTATATTCTTCGCCAGTGTTGTAACATACATACGTTATTGTATTCTTATTGTACTTTCATGAATTTATTGTATTTTTATCGATGCATTGTACTTTTAATTGTGACCCACTTGGTAAGACGTTTATTTTTCGACCCGGTAACGGGGAGTTTGATTCGCGTTCTAAGTTTTTCAGTCCGGTTTTAATTTACGGCTTCATCAATATATTTATGGTTAGTTGAAGGGCATTGCCGTATGGAAATAATCCGACAATATAAGGTTGTACTGTATACAAAGAAAATGTTATACACGATTCGTTCGGGTGCTGCTATAGCTGCTAGACGTGTTTGTTTAGTATTAGTGGGTTCGAGCCTCGAGTTATAGCGCCCTTGAAGACAGTTTCGTCACTTAACGGTGCTATATAAAGTTGTACTTTGAATTGAATTAAATTCATTACTTATATAATGTTTATCATTTTATAGAAAGAAGTGCTAAGGGTTGGCATAATTTCACGGAAGAAAATGATAAAGGATGAGTGTGAACTCAAGGCTGACGTTTTCATTAAATGAAGAAGAACACTCTGAAAATGAATAAATGAAAAAATACTAAGAAAACAAACATATAGCGTTAATATTTACAGGTGCATCGATAGGTGCATAGCCACGCGGTAATGCACTGGACTTGCGTGCGGAAGGTTGTCAGTTCTAGCCCCGCGGTGTGCTACTCCCCTCGAATGATACAGGCATTTTTCCGCCTAGTATTTGAAGATATAAGGATATCTATGACTTCGGTCATATCTATAAAAATGTGGGATGCGTATGAGAGGAATCATACTTGACGCAATCATATCGAGGGAAGTATGATTGCGTCAAGTAAATTGTGAAAGTTAAAGAAATCGTAGGAGTTGTATGAGTAAGGTTTATGGGTGTGGAAGAGACTAAGGATTTATGCCGAGGTAGGAAAGTTTCGTTCTCGAAACTATCTGCCTATCCCGATAGGGAAATGGTTTAAATGTATGTATCATATGTGTATCCTTTTATTGTGAGGGAGTCGGCAAAAAAATTTCGACTCCGTCTTCAGAAATTTTAAATGTTTATTTCAACTATGATTCCAGCTCCAATTGTATACGAGTATATCATATTATATATTGGTTACTATAGTATATGGTTTACTTTATTACATGGCGTAACTACTTAAATGTATGTTTTTCGGAAACTATGTCTACGGAGAGTCCTCATCACACTTCAAGCTATTTGTACTAAATAGTGTACTCATTTGATGCTTAATTTCATAATGTAATTTATGTGGCCAATAAGTTTTGAAATGTCACTTTTACAGAATGGGTATTGTAAAAAATCCCAGCTACGAGTGTATCCCAGAATCCCAGCTCTGGATGATTAAACCATTTACCATGTATTTTTCGATCACCTTTGCGAGATCGATTTGATTTACTAAAAACCATATCTTTGCCGCGTAAAATGAATGTTGCGTTTATTTTTTCTTCAAGGAACTTTTCCATTTATAGATCAAATGTTAAATGTTTGAAGCTTAACCAGTTGAAACTTTGAATTATCTAGAATTGTTATATTTAAATTGGTTTTATTATATTGAATAATATAATTTCATAACGTCTTAAGTTTCGTGACACAAATCATCCTAGTTTGGGTGGTTTGCTTATTTAAGTTTTGAAAAATGTAAATTTTTTGAAGTTCGCGCAAATATAGTATAGCATCTTCTGATTCCGCAATAACATCTTCTGACTCCGACTCTGAAACCATAAAAAAACAAGTGACTTCGACACCAACTCTACAGTCCTGATGATTTTATAAATATATGTTCGTATATATTCAGAACTGTGGTTTGATGAATACTGAATGTCAATTCTACCATTGTTTCAATTTTTGCAGCTGAAAAATCTTCTGACAATTCAAATAATCTCAACTATTATAATTTTTAACTTCAATTATAATTAATTAAGGGGATTATCTATGAATGTTCTTATTTTTCCGATTTAAAATCGCTAATTTTTGATCGCGTACTCACTACCCAACACCGGAACGCGCGTTTCAATTTTAACACCGTAAGGGAAGGGCTAACACTCACTAGTTTAGCGTAAATGCTAACCGTTAGAACACGGCCGTCGACACGTGTATGTTTCCTTGTAGGTTGTCGATGAATAATAGGTAGAAATTATTTTGATAAAATATAATAAGTGGAATAAAAATATATATTTATATCGCATTAATGGAGATACACAAAGTAAAAGTGGAAACCTTTGATAATTTTATTTTTACTGCGGAAAAATAAAATGGTTTGAGAAGGTTCAAACGTTCTCCACCCACAGGCCACAAGCCACAAAAGGACGTTTTTAGAAATAAGAGGAAAGAATTTCTAGTAAATAGTTTATATTTATGACGTTTGAAGGCGGAGCGTATCAAAAGAGAAGACGGGAATATGGGGGTAAAGAAGAATCTCTTACTTTTAGAGTTATTCTCTATGAAATCATTAAGAAGACAGGGACGCTTCTGGAAGACTGCGATTTCTTTAAGGAATCATTTTTTTTTTAAATATTCTACTGAGAGAGAAAAAAAAATCTACCGTAGTCCAGATTTGATAGCCTTAATCAGGGATGTATTTTTATGTTTTATTTATTTATTTAACACTTTTATTGCAAATACAATCTGGCGGGATTATTTCCAGGTGGCAATCTCTTCCAACCAACCAGACAAAAGTAAATGAAGCTAGTTACGTGTACTCGATGGTTACTTGTACTCGATGGTTCGCATATCCATTAAAACTATAATAATTGTATCGTTCATTCCACTTTTTGTAATTGTTTAATCCTACCGGTTTCAAGGCTTTCACCTTATTATCAGGGGAGCACAAACAAAACTGATGATGAGGTAAAATGAGTCTTCCCTGATGATGAGGTGAAAGCCTTGAAACGGGTAGGGTTAAACCATAAAAAAAGTGGAATAAACAGTGTTTAATAAAAACAAATAACAATGTCTTTAAACCTCCACAATATTAATTAATGCCTTAACTATAAATAATTTATTGTATTATTATTATTATCCTAAGCTCGACAGCCCTGGGTGGGCCTTGGCTGAATCCAGGAGCTTCCTCCATTCTTGTCTGTTTGATGCCCTTATTCTCCAATTTCTCACTGGCAACACCGATGCATCCGTGTTGACACTGTCCATCCATCGCATTTTGGGCCTTCCTGGTCTTCTACGTCCCTGTGTTACTGAGAGCGTGAGGCGTTTTGTGGGGTTGTCGTCGTCCATTCTGATTATGTGACCAGCCCATCTCAAGCGCCCTACTCTGACGGATCTGATCACATCGGGCTCTTTATAGATATCATATAGCTCTCGGTTATATCGACGACGCCAACCATTGTGGTCTCTCACTGGGCCGTATATTGTCCTAAGAACCCTTCTTTCAAATGCTGCGATGGACCCTTCAGTGTGTTTTGTCATCACCCATTTATTGTATTACTCGTATATATAATAAAAATGTTGGAATTAATATTAAAAAAGGATTTATAATAATTTTTATTATCGATTCGTTAATTCACCAACCCCTAAAGCTATAGCTCTCTTTTATTAAAAATTAGAGCGCCTCTGTTGAGAATATGAGACAATCTACATAATTCAGTTGTTTTCAAGCAAATTGCATTTAAACAGCGCCTCATCTTCTGAGACAGGGGTCTTCAAAGTATGACCCGCGGGCTAAATACAACCCATATAGCATTTTAAGCCTGCGGATGAATTACGCAAATGAATTTAAAGCTAAAGGGAAATTTATTAGGGTCGTTATTTTCTTCCTTTTCTCATTTAGGGTCGTGGCTGTAGATATATCAGCTCAGATTTTCAGTTATTTTGATTTTTGTCTTACTTTTGCGCCTCCACTCAGTCAAATCGCAAGATATACTTACACAAAAGTTGAGCCACCCCTGTTCTAAGGGCATCAACCAGTCAGACAGTCAACTTTCTTCTACTGTTGATACCAACATTCTCAAAATTAAGAAATAAACTCTCCCTTAACCCATACATTTCTTATGTATTGGGTTGATGCATAAGTTATGACCGTTTTTTACATATACAATTAAACATTTTCTTTTTAGATTTGTATTATTTATTTAATCAATTATATCATTTCCATCAGTTCTTATAACCTTCTCACATCTTTCTATCAACTTATTAATACCATTAGTGTAAAATTCCGTGGATTTTGATGCGAAAAATGTAGTAAGGGATATTTTTACCTGCTCTATTGTATCAAATTTTTTATCATTTAAAATTTTTTGCAGTGATCGGAATTAATGAATCGGAAGGAGCAAGATCTGGAGAATACGGTAGATGCTTGATAACATCCCAATTCAACTCATTTAGCTTGTGTTGGGTCATCATAGCCACATGTGGTCGCGCGTTGTCGTGATGAAACACTACCCTTTTTTTGTTTACCAATTCTGGTCTATCCTTTTGAAGGGCGATGTTCAATCTGGATAATTGCTGACAATATCATTCTGCTGTAATTGTTTGATGGCGTTCCAAGAGTTGAAAATACACAATAGTGAAAAATTTGTGAAAAACAATTAGTGAAAAATCCCCAGATCGGAATTTTGTAAACCATCTTCGTACCTGTCGAACTTTGATGACATCTGCTCTATACACTTCGCAAATGTTTTTGGTTGCCACACTCGCGGTATTGTCTTTACGGAATTCAAAAAGTAAACAATGACGTAAATGCATTTTATCGACCGACATTTTAAAAAAATACAAGGGCTCTTCACTGTACTCTGGCCAGGCCAAAACTGAATAGAAAGTAGGGGGAAAGCATCCTTTATACAATGGAATCATATAAAAGAAGATACTATTCATCATTTCTTACCTGGGAATTTTTTTACCTGGGATCATAAAAAACGGTCATAACTTTTGCATCAACCCAATAGATTCATATCTTAACCAGAAATAATTAAATGTTTAATATAAAAATAATAATAAGTGTATTATATAAATTGACATCACACGGTTGTTGTACACAGTACTGATTTGCGGATTTATCATTTTATTTATTTATTTATTTATTATTACACATGACAAGAAATATACACAATTTGCGAAAAAACAACAAGTAATTTGATTTGGATATACAATTTTAATGGATCTGGGTTTGTTGCCTTTCATTTGTCGTATCCCCAGTAAACTAGGTTTTGGCCTGTATCTCACTGAGGGTATTTAGCATGAAAAAATATATCGATACTTCTTTCCGATTTTTGGTTACACAAAAACAAAACCCCGTTGCACGCTCTCATCAACCTGACAAACAGTGACACTCAACTACAGCTGGAAACATCTTGCGAAATTCAACTCCTCACACATCATCACTCCAGAAAGACCAAAAATATTCATCCCACAATATACCGCACACAATCAATCAAAATAAAAATTAAAACAAAAAATACACAGAAACACAAATAAAAAAACAACCAAAATTAAAACAACAAGAAGAAACCCACACTCACGAACTCACACAAATCCTTTCCACTCGTCCTGAAAATCCAAGTACTCAAAATCCTGTCGCAATAACAACCAAGCTCCGATCGACTGTCGAAATGGTTTTCCCACCTTTACCTTTATTGAAGTCGGCACGCCATTGTATGTAATGGGAGCCAAATAAGCATATTGCCTTTGGGCAAAAGAGGATTGTTGCACAAAAATTTCTTTCAGCCAACCAGAAAGATTATCAAAGGACTTCCTATTTAAAAACAAATAGGTGCTACCTTTTTGGATACTAAAGGAGCTTTTTGGATTTGACATCGGACCCGAAACTTTGAGTTCGAATGTCAGGTAGATGACACAGGGAGACTGGTTTCATACATACTAAAATCACACCAATTTCACAATAGTTTCCTTGTCATAATAGGTAGAAAGGACAGATCTCCAGTCTGTCCTGTCGCGACACGCATCTTTCGCATTTTCTACTTCCATACACCTTCTCAAAAAACTTGTACTCTCTATTTATAAGTCAGAACACATATCGACTGTAAATGTTATTACCAAAATTAAAAAGATTGTTCATAAGTCTGGATTAGAAGTAAGTCTCGGTCTCTACAATATACCTTATAACATATTTATTTAACACTTTTATTGCAAATACAATCTGGTGGGATTATTAGCAGGCGGCAATCTCTTCCAACCAACAATACAAAAGTAAATAAAACAAGTTACATGGTCGCAAAAACATTTAGAAGACCCCACTAAATCCTTGAACACATACGGGAGCATATGCCCACAAACCCCACAAAGACGGACAATCACCCGAACATTCCTTTTCTTTTAAAGTAAGATATCATCAATCTAAGGAAAAGTAAGGTGAAGAGGAAAGGAAAAACATCAGGAATGAAACACGTCATATTACTGACTAGAAATTAGGAGGTTTTTCTGTTGATTCTTAAAGCATGCCAAGGACGGAGCGAATCTAACATTAGTTTGTAACTGATCCCAGAGTCTCACTGCATGGACAGGAAAGGACGACCTAAAAAAAGAAGGGCAGTGAACTGGAAACGGCAATAAACAATTTTTGTTTGAACGTAGCGCTTGTCTATGATCGGAAAGACGCTGTTAATTTTCTGTGAGTGTTATTGCTTTTTCATATGCGGTAGTATTACTAACACGTACAATTAGAAACTTGCACGTGTTTCTTAACCTGAATAGTCGAATTATCTTGTTTCCCAGTTACGATCATCAAATTGTTTGTAAAACGAATGGAAATTTATTGAGGAATATCATACGAATAATTGCATTGATTACTTTCATAATTTTTATCATTGTAAAGAAAACCAATCGTCAAAATTATTCAATTATAGCATACACATTTTGCTTCGGCCACGTTCATATATTTTATTTAGCATACTTTCATACATGTTTCTTGAATCATTAAAAAAAAATTCGCTTAATATTTTTTTTTGCAAACATGTCTTGAATAATGTGTTATCATTCCCTGTCGGTGTAAGCAGAGATAATAAATCATCATATTATTCTATCCTGATATATGTGTATATATTTTACTTATATCACAATGAAACTCCGACGACCTCCGTGGCCTGGTGGTAAGACACTTGTCTGCCGATCCGGAGGTTGCGGGTTCAAATCCCCGCTGGAACTCAGATTTTTTTAAATAGGATTCTAGTCTGGTTAACACTTAGGGCCTATAAAAAAAACATATTTCTGGTTGGTTGGAAGAGATTGCCATATGGCAATAAACTCACCAGGTCAAAAAAAAACTCCTTGAAATGTGTGATCTTAAATTTTTCCATCTAATAGTCATGAAGAAATGTTTGTACAGAACAATATATGTGTATTATATCGTCGTTGTTCTGCAAAAAGCATTTAAGTCCATTTTTTGCTTAAAATGACTTTTTAATGCCATTTTTCTTAAAATAAAAATATCTACACATGAAAAAAACATTTACGGTAAGACAAAAAGTTTTGAAAGCGGAAATGAAAATACATTTTTTTTGGGGGGGAAATCACTTTTATTGCTCAGTATAGTCTCCCATAAGATCAATACACTTGGTCCAACGATCTTCCAACTTTGTTGTCCCATCACGGAAGTGACTAAGTGACCAAAACCCATCGGTGAACGGTTGGAAATGAAGGAGAAGATTCCTTTAATACTTTCACCATCTTTGCATGGATCTCAGTAGCCGATAAACCTTCCAAAACAAAGAATTTAATCACTGCACGATATTCGGATTTTTCCATTGTTAAAAAATACACTGACATGTCAACTTCAAATGGCTTGTAAACAAAGAATGAAGTGACAAATCGAAATGAAATTTTGAGTACGTTCTTATGAAAGATGAAATATTAAAATGACGTAGAAATGTTGGTTTTTCTACTGCTCCATAGATGTCGCTTTCAAAACTTTTTGACTAACCGATTATGTCCAAAAGTTATATGGTTTCGCTGTTATGAAAAGATAAAAAGTTGATTTTACATCGCCTTGCGAAACTTAAATCGCGTTTATCTCAAAACTCAATATTTGGACTTAAATGCTTTTCGCAGAACAACGACGATATTTAATATTTCAAATAAGAAAAAGCAACAGATGCAGAGCGCCAGCAAGATATAGTGATCTGGTGAAGGCATTGTCTGGAGGAAACCTCGACGCTGCCATGCAAACGACAAATGAGGAAGAGAAGTGTAAATTTGTCGTTGAAACCAAAACCATCAACATCCAATAGATCACGACGCTAAGAACAACGGAGATGGCGATTTTAAATAAACAAAGAATGCAAACATTGTATATTATTTTGAATATATACATATATCAAATTAAGCTAGATAATGGGCCAAACATAAGCAAATCCTCAGTGGAGTATATTTTTAATGGTTGACCACTGCACATATCGCACCTTCTACACGCTACTGGCACAAGTTTAAACAATACAGCTCGAAATCAATTGAGTTTTCAAGGTAAAACTATTGAAAATATTATTTAACTTTTTATAAGTATAAATGTTACTGTTGTACATACTTGTAAAAACAAACATGCCATCGCGCCATTTCCCTGTTCAGGAAGACAGGGAGGATAGTAAGCCATACTTTCCAATATCGACACAGATCCTTAGCCTCTTCTGCATCCATACAACTTCTACGATTTCTCTGATTTTCTACGTTTACTTCTTTCCAAATCTCATTCACTCAATCCAACTACACTTTCCTTGGTCTTCCACACACATGCCTTGCACTCATATTTGCACTATACAACTGTTTTTTTAGTCTTTCTTCATTCATTCCACATGCCTTGACAATCTTAACAAAGTCTTAATCATCTTACTCAACACATCAGTCTTAAGTTTACATTCCTCCTTCATCCCTTCATTCTGTATTCTGTCATATTACATCGTATTACACTTTTATTATATAAAAAAGTGTAACACAACATTATACAACGTTGGGGGCATAATTTAATGCGGCAATCTCTTCCAACTGACCAGAAAGGTGTTATAGGACACGTTTATTTTATTTATTTTACACATGATAAGAAATATACATCATTTGTGAAAAAACAACAGGTAATTTAATTTGGACATTAATTTTAATGGATTTGGGTCTTTCATTTGTCGTGTCCCCAGTAAACTAGGTTTTTACCTGTATCTCACTGAGGACATAAATGAATCAATCAGTGGCACTACAGCCCATTGTGGGTCCCGGCCTCCTCCAGCAGTCGTCGCCATTCCCTCCTATCCTGGGGTGCATTCCTAAAGCCCCTGATGCCAATCACGCTTGTATCACTCTGCACCCCATCCACCCACCTAAGCTTTGGTCTACCCACGCTACAACTAATTTAATTTGGACATTAATTTTAATGAATTTGGGTTTGTTGCCTTTCATTTGTCGTGTCCCTAGTAAACTAGGTTTTTACCTGTATCTCACTGAGGACATATGGCATGAAAAAATAAATCGATACTACTTTTCGATTTTTGATTATCAAACTGTTTTTCCATATTTTATTCTGAACTCTTTAAAACACGTGTGTGTGTGTGTTTGTTTTAATGTGACTTATGGTAGTTTTTCAATAATGGTGCGATATGTATAAATGTTCATATGTACATATCTAGAAAAAAAAGTTCGCACATTAGCACTGTTATGGCGGAAATGTGATAAAATGGCTTAAATTTCACAATTCACAGATTTAACGACTCAACAAAGATGTTAAATTATGATCCTGGATATTACCAGATAACCATTTATATCATGAACGTGAAATATTTACATAATTTCAACTTACCTCTTTTGAAATTTGTATTTCAACATTATTTGAAAAATGTCATTAGTACAAACGGTCGGTGTGGTGTACTCGTACGGGTCCATCTGATTGAACAAAATCTTTCAAATGAATCTTGTTTCAAACCCAAAAGATTAAGAGTTTGTGACCTGTTGCAATATTTGCAGTCGCTAGACGAGTTAAAACAAAATAAACAAGAGGGCGCCCCATATTCAATTAACTTCCCTGATGATAGATAAACTTCCGAATTGGTTTAATCTTAGAACATTTAACATCTTAATTTTCGCAGTTCTCTTGCTTATGTGCTGACCCAGGTTTTAAACTGGTTTGTAAGTATATTTATTGCGATACGAAACATTTTATATATCTTGTGATGTCTGACATTAATTCCGGCTTCACTTTACCAAACTAAAATTCAGATTAATAAAAAGCTGCATCAAATCAAACCTAGTTGGTAAGATGCTTGTATCCCAGCCCGGAGGTTGCGGGTTCAAATTCCACTCGAACCCAGATTGTTTTAAAATTATTCAAGTCTGGTTTTCACTTTAAATCTCTTCGACATCTTTATTTATTTATTTATTTAACACTTTTATTGCAATACAATCTGGCGGGCTTATTGCCAGGCGGTAATCTCTTCCAACCAACCAGACAAAAGTAAATGAAGCAAGTTACATGGTCGCATAATTCATTTAAATGACTATCCATCTCTACGAAATCCATAAACACATACGTGAGCATGCCCATGCCCATGAACCCTACAAAGACGGACAATCACCCGAACATTATTTTTCATATAAAGTGAGATATCATCAATCAAAAGGAAAGGAAGGGATGGTGGAGAGGAAAGGAAAAGAAAAATCAGGAATGAAACACGTTATTTTACTGACTAGAAATTAAGAGTTTTTTCAGTCGTTTCTTAAAGCATGCCAAGGACGGAGCGAGTCTTATATTGATTTGCAACTGATTCCAGAGTCTCACTGCATGGACAGTAAAGGACGACGTAAAGAAAGAGGAGCGGTGAACTGGAAAGGCCAATAAACAATCTCTGTTTGAGCGTAGCGCTAATCCATGATTGGAAAGAAGCTGAAAATTTTCGGTGAGATAAGAGGGTGCGGCGGGACAGTTAAGGATGTTATACAATAGAGACAGTATGTGAATTTGGCGTCTATTTCTAACATTCAACCAGTTCAATCCTGTGCGTTCTGGTATGAAGTCTTTCTTTCTGGTCGGTTGGAAGATATTTCCACATGGCAATACGCCCGCCATGTTGCGCTATGTACAACAAAAGTTTAATACAATACAATGTGTGCTTGCTAAAGTTCAATAGCTTATACATACTAAAAAACTACATCATAAATTCTTATAGCACTAATAAGCAACATAAAAATTTCGTTGTAAAAAAACACTCACGAAAGACTGCAATAGATTTACTTTAATCTTCGGATTTCATCTGTCTACATCGTGTACATACTTGGTAAAGTTCAACAGCTTGCACACAATAAACAAATAACACGTACAAGTGTCTTCCATCCATAAGTTAGGATTCTCCAGTGCTTAATGTTATGAATTGGGATGGGAATCAAATAACTGGTCCCGAAATATCTTCTGCATTCGCAAATTATTTTTCAACAGTTTATTGTAGGGACTCCGAGGCATTTGTTTTTGATGAACAACATACTTTTATTTAAGCTAAGCATCACTACATTTGATATACTCAAACAAATAAAGTTGATGAAAAACACGAAAGCAGTTGGGTCGGACGGAGTACCTACATTCTTTCTTAAGGGCTGTAGTGAATTGCTTTCAGCACCTCTTGCTTACATATTTAATCTTGTCTTCCGAGTCCTTACTTTTCCAAGTGAATGGAAAAAGACTCGAGTTATTCCCATATTTAAAAATGGTTTTAAGGACGATGTAACCAACTACAGACCTATCGCCATACTTTCTTCAATAGCTTAGCTCCTAGAAAAACTAAATAAATAAATAAGATGTCTCAAAATCATACTCGATAACCGAAAATAATACTTCTGTGTGTTAATTTATGTCTAAAAATAATTTCCTTTATACTTTTAATTCTGTAATAACAGTAAATCATAGAGTTAATTAATTCGGTTTCACGTAATAACTAAATGCGATTTCCCTATCTTTCCAGGAATTATAACCCTCCACACCCATTATGAATTACTTCTCCACCGGTTAACCGGTCAACTTGGGGACAATTTTTGCTGATAGATTTATCTGTCATATTTTGGTCTAATTAATAAATCATAAATTTAACATGTGAAGATAGTTGAATATACGAATTGACTTCGAAGAGAAACCTCAAAAGGCACTTCCGAATATCCGAGGCTTGACGTTGGATCCCGCGTGTCTTTCGAAGACTTGAATAGCTTCTTAATTAATTATTGTGTTTATTTTTTACTAATTTTGTGATGTTTTCCCATCTTATGTTAAGTTATACCTGTCAAATTCCATCTTTTATACTTTGTTTACAATTTGTATATTATTTGTTTTTAAATGATTTGTCCATTATGTTTGTATTTTTAAACGGTACGGGCTTTGCGCCTATGGACGGCCCCGTATTATGTTGGTAACATGTGACTTTGTATGATTTGATACCTGTTTCATTCTAAATATTTTTGTTTTAATTGTGTTAATTTTTTTCGTAGTCTGACAAATTTAATGTGTTGAACATTCACTACTGGCTCTTTTTCTTTTCTTTTGTTATTTATGTATAATATCCTTAACTGTCCCGCCGCCCCCTCTTATCTCGCCGAGAATTTTCAGCGTCTTTCCAATCATGGATTAGCGCTACGCTCAAACAGAGATTGTTTATTGGTCTTTCCAGTTCACCGCTCCTCTTTCTATGCGTCGTCCTTTACTGTCCATGAAGTGAGACTCTGGAATCAGTTACAAACCAATATAAGACTCGCACCGTCCTTGCCATGCTTTAAAAACCGACTGAAAAACATCTTAATTTCTTGTCAGTAAAATAACGTGTTTCATTCCTGATTTTTCTTTTCCTTTCCTCTCCACCATCCCTTCCTTTCCTTTTGATTGATGATATCTCACTTTATATGAAAAATAATGTTCGGGTGACTGTCCGTCTTTGTGGGGTTCGTGGGCATATGCTCACGTATATGTTTATGGATTTCGTGGCGATACATAGTCATTTGAATGATTTATGTGACCACGTAACTTGCTTTATTTACTTTTGTCTGGTTGGTTGGAAGAGATTGCCGCCTGGCAATAAGCCCGCCAGATTTTATTTGCAATAAAAGTGTTAAATAAATAGATGAATAAATATGTTATAGGGTACTGTTTACTTATAAATATATTCATTAATTAAACGTTTAATCGTATGTACATCTTAGTACAGTATTTAAGTTACATCTTTGATGTATAGAAGTGGAACAAAGGAAGTGGAAAAATACTAAATAGTTGATGTAGAAATGTATGCACTTGCCTTTATAATGTTTTTTTTTTCATATTTTAAACGAAAATAAAATTTGAAAGTCAATTTGATACTAAACGTACACCCTCGAACCGTACAGTTAAAAATCTACTAAGATGATAATCCATAACAGCATTCTAGTACCAACTTGGATATATCGAAGTAAAACGTGGGTGTGGAAAAAACTAAAAATAATTGAAAAAATGGTGTACAAATGCGGGCATTTAGAATAGTGCATGTGGTGAAAACGCATGATGTTATACAGAACAAAGTTATTAGGGATGAATGTAAAATAAAGGTTAATGGGTTGATTAAGATTAAAAAGAGCTCTCCAAGTTGGTTTGGGCACGTGAAACGAATGAATTAATAAAGACTTACAAAATAAATATACAGGGCAAATGTAAGTGGAAGGCGTGGTAGACGAAGAAATAATAAAGTATGATTGGATCAAAGAAGACAAATTATAGGAGCTGTATGGTTTTGGAAGAAACTAAATAAGTGTGTAGAGTGTATAAGGTCCTTTGTCGTCTTTGCCTACCCCAGCAGGAAAACGGTGTGATGGTATGTATGTGTGTAATTGTCCTTATGTGAATTAAAACCATTTTTACTTTTTTTATGACGACTTCGTGATCTAGTTGGTACCACGGAGGTGTATCCCAGTATTATTGTTAATGATTGTGTATAAATTGCTACCCAATGTATTAATCGTTAATGATTGTGTATAAATTACTACTTCATGTATTATTGTAAATGATTGTGTATAAATTGCTACCCCATGTATTAATTGTTAATGATTGTGTATAAATTGCTACCCCATGTATTAATTGTTAATGATTGTGTATAAATTACTACTCCATGTATTATTGTTAATGATTGTGTATAAATTGCAGCCCCATGCATTATTATTAATGATTGTATATATAAATTACACATTTTTTAAATTTATTTATATATGACAAGAAATTTTATTAACTCATAATTTGTGAAAAACAAACAGATAAGTTAATGTGGATACACAATTTTTATGGATCTGGGTTTGTTGTCTTTCATTTGTCGTGTACCCAGTAAACTAGTATCCTGTATCTTACTGAGGACAAAGTATAAATTAATGGTATGATTATGTTACATTAACCCTTCCTTCCCTGTGATGTGTAACTAGTACACATTGCTTCTAAAAACTTTAATATCTCTACAAATATAATAAATACTGGGTTCAGATTTAAGGTATTCCTTCGTTATACATTTACGCATTTAATAAAAAAAATATTTATAATAATAAGCACTTATCGGCCACATCAGAGATATTTTGTGAAAATCGGGAATAAATTCACCAATTAAATCAAACGTGTGTCAGTGTGTGACGTAGATATATTTATTCTGAAAAAAACGCTATGGTTGCGGAAGCGACGCTATTCACATCTTACTCTCACTCTACTTCGTTATATGAGAACGCAAGAAATAGAATCTCAGTTCGCAATTGTGTTTCTTCCTTCGAGGTATAACATACACAGTGTTAGTCCGTCTCAGTCTCAGTAGCTCTGGGGCATCCATTTGAGGTGGTCTCTTTGTCCGTTTTGTGAATGTCAGCCGATGTTTTTTTTACATATTTTCAGCAATTAAATTTCAATTATTATCATTTTTGACTTCAAATTTAATTAATTTAAGCGATTGGCTATGAATATTCTTATTTTTTCGATTTTCAATCGCTCATTTTTACAAGTGTATCGATGTGTATTGAATACACAGCACCGGAACGGGCGGATTTTTTTAGCACAGGAAGGGAAAGGTTAATATTTTATTTTATATCGTATAACCTGGTGAGTGCAATACCATGTAGCAATCTCTTCTAACCAACCACAAATATGTGATATAAGCTTTAAGTGAAAACCACATTCAAACACTTTGAAATTTGGGTATTAATGGCAATGGAACCTGCAACTCCTGGATTAGAAAACAGACATTTTACGAACTAAGGAACAGAGTTTATATGGAATACAATACAGTGCAATACAAAATATTGATTGAATGTTTTTTTTAGCACAGTGATCAAAATTGTTAATATAATTTGATGTAATAGCTAATATTATATTTCCCGCATGATGTCGCATTGTAGCCCATATGCACTCCCTTCCACACAGCTCGGCATCACATTATGTTTAGTGTTATACGTGTTGGCGCCGCTGAATTCTGTATGCTCCATGGTGCATGGCTAAAGTAACCACGTTTTCTATCTGCGAAACCGGTACATTTTTTAAATTTTACATATTAAAATTACGTTTCAATATTTTTTTTTAATTTTTAATATTTATTTATTTAACACTTTTATTACAAATGCTATCTAGCGTGCTTATTGCCAGGCGGCAATCCCTTCCAACCAACCAGACAAAAGTAAATGAAACAAGTTACATGGTTGCATAAATCATTCAAATGACTATCCATCCCCATGAAATCCATAAACACATACGTGAGCACATGCTCACGAACCCCACAAAGACTGACAATCTTTCAATGTAATGTAATAAATCGTCTTTCAATGTAAAAACTTAACCAAAGCCGAATGTTATTAAAGAAGTTAAAGGTGAAAACCAGACAAATTGTTTTCAAGGTAAAATAGGTTCCAACGAGAATTGAAAACGTAACCCTCGGATTGAAAGTCTATCCAACACGGCCTTGGAGATCGTTTAATATTAAGAATTACATAAGAAAACATAGTTTTGAGTTTTGGATCTAGGTGAAGGAAAAAAAAACGGTTTTGCTGTAACAATAGATGTTAACTTGATTTTGTTCAGTTGTATTCTGCCGGAATCTATTCATAAAACTCTCAAGCATATTTTGGCCACAACTCTTGCCAACACGCGCACTTTCATCACACATTCCATTCCAATCGTATCAAAAACACGAGATCTATAGTCTAGAAAATCAAATTGTGATGGCATTTGGACTTGGACAACTGGTATTTTTCCGAGCAGCTTTTGGGACACAATGGACAAGCCATCAGATGCAACATTTATTAGATAACCACCACACATGCAGAGTGGTGGATTTTTTGTATCATTCCTCCAAACCAGGAAATTTTCTTTTGATCTCCAAACAGCCCTTGGTAAGTGGTGTTCCACTGGCAGGCACTCAAATGGTTGCATCCAAGCTCACATGTTTTCAGTTCTAAATCTCCAATAATTAAAACACACACTACCCGGAAAGCCTTCGCGATGGTTGTGAGTTGTCATATGTAACTCTTATAAGACCTCAATCTAAGATGTGTTAGTATTTGACCATACATAAGGTGTTTGGGATCACTATTATTTTTTTGTATTTTAAACTCCTGCAAGCAATATTGGGGTGGATGTTTGGAAAAGATGTCCCAGCAAGTACGTAAACCTTTTTCATTAGGGTTTTTCTGAAACATTCAGTAATTAGGCAATACATTTTATGTATTACAATATCTACCTGCTTTGTATGAACAGAGATATGCCATACTGGAATGGCATATTCACCAATGAGTACATCACACAGTATCATATAAAATTAAATAACATGGACTGTTTAAAAATTGTTCTGAACTAACATATATAAAACAGAACGTTTGGTTACTTTAAACGTGGTGCATTTTCATTGCCAGCTATTTTCAACCATTATTTTAGGACGTGTGAGTTCATTTCTATAGTGACTTTTATTATTTAATATTATTTTTTATATTCTTCATACATACATACCATCACGCCGCTTCCCTGCTGGGTAGGCAGATAGAACAGAGTGCCAGAATTTTCTATCTCGACATACGTCATTCATACATTCTGCATCTATACATTCATACATTCTGCATTATAAGCTTATATAATCTATCTGAAATTCAAAACAAATTTAATTTTTAAAATAATACTTGATTTGCAAAATTTATTTCTAATTATTAAATTCAATTTGAAATTTCTCTCAGAATTCAATTAATATCTAAAATAAACTTCCAGTGATAAACTACTAAGCAAAGCTTTCTAATAGTGATATGATTACGTGTATAACGAAAACTCGATTTTTTTACAGAATTATTTTGATATCTCCCAGCCTTGATATTTTTCGTCAAAAATTGAAAAGCAATCTGGAAAGTTTCCCCTTCGTACGACAAATATAAATATATATTCCCATTAAAGTCCACGCCAGATTTCCATAAGCGATCAATAAAGATAAACGTGGGAACCTCGAATCTCACTCCATCCACCCGAACCCGCACCTAAACTGAAATCAATTACTGAAACTTCCCTGCAGACAGGTAGGGTGCGGAAAAATAATTATTTTTACCAGTAAAATATTTCCAACTATCCAAAAATACATATTTGAACATTAAAAATAAAACGTTACGTGAATAAAAATTTCAGACGACAGGGGAAAATTTTCGGTGCAATGATTTTTGTAAGTAGCCTTTAATTCAAACAATTTCAGATTTCTTAACCACATTTTTAGTAACCATAAATATTTTATAAGTCCTTGAAAAAAATATTTTCAGTCCCTGAATATCATTGTTAATTGTTTGAATAACATTTTCAGTAACCTTAACCACAGTTTCAGTCTCTTCAAAAACATTTTCAGTAACTTGAATAAATTTTCGGTTGTGGACATCATTTCCAGTTGCTTAATAATCATATTCAGTTGTTTCAATATAATATTCAGTTGCCTGAATTACATTTTTAATTGTTCGAACAACATTTTCAATTGCTTGAATAACAATTTCCGTAAGCTTTGAAATATTTTCAGTTCCTGGAACAACATTTTTAGATGCATACATACATACTGTTGTGGTAAGCAGAGAAGACAGGGCGCCAGATTTTCCTATCTTGACATACATTTTTAGCCTCTTTCACATCCATACACCTTCTCATACAACTTGGACGATTTCTTTGATTTTTTACGTTTATTTCTTTAAGAATGTCATTCACTTGATCCAGCCACACTTTCTTTAGTCTTCCTCTCTCTCTCTCTCTCGATTTTTAGGTAGTCTTTAAAAAAATCAATCATCTGAACAACATAACTATCTGGAAGTCCTTCCGCATGGAGAGAGCCTCGAAAGAAAGAGTTGAAACGCGTATCGCGGAATTGGTTGTATTATTGGAATAACAAAGTAATTTATTATTGATTATTCTGATGTAAAATTTTAGCAAGTCAAAGCCGAAACTTTTGATAAATCTATTTTATAAATATTTTAAGTGGTCTGTGTAATATTTATAGTAAATTTAAAAAAAAGTTACATTAAAAACAAAATGTTGTCACCAATCTATAGAAATGAAACAATTAATGAAACAAAACTGATAATTACGATTACTACATTTTAGTTGAAGCCATGGTATCAACACATTTCAGGTGAAACCATGGTATCAACGCATGTCAGGTGAAACCATGGTATCAACGCATTTCAGGTGAAACCATGGAATCAACACATTTTAGGTGAAGCCATGGTATCAACAAATTTCAGGTGAAGCCTGAAATTTTTCACATTTCAAGTAAAAAAAACACAATCAACACATTTCAAGTAAAGGCATGGTATCAACGCATTTCAGGTGAAGCCATGGTATCTACGCATTTCAGGTGAAGCCATGGTATCAACACATTTCAGGTGAAGTCATGGTATCGACACATTTCAGGTGAAGCCATGGTATCAACACATTTCAGGTGAAGCCATGGTATCAACACATTTAATATTCACAGTAAAAAAATACTAGTGATGGATAGCTTGTTCGGAGTTTCGGTCCGATGGTAGGACACCCTACTCCTTCATCGGATAAGTTCTGACTGTTAAGATATTTATTGGAAATTTTTGGATCTTTTTGGGAATCGGGAAAGGATAGGTTTGTGGTAATTGTTTTGATTTTATGAATGATTATGAGAAATTATAAACGATTAAATACATATATAAATATGATGATATATACATAATATTAAATACAAATATACATAAATTTGTGTCGTCACACACTGTTTTATATTGAATGGGTGAAAAAAAAAAATGGAAAAATGAATTGTGAATAAATTATAAGAATGAATATAGTATATGTAGATAAGTAAATGAGTGGGGAGATGTGTGTGACTTTTATAAATATATTAAGGTGTAGAAAATGTTTATTGAAGGTGAGAAATGCGGTTGCCTATGGGGGTAGTTTTATACAACCTCGTCCTGAGGAAATTAATAAATTCTACATAGTTGACATTTTTAACGCTAGACAGAAATAAAATCAGCTTGATGTGTTTGTTCAGTCAAACTCAGTAAGACAGTTGACACACTTAGTATACCACACCTTCCAGAAAACGTTACGCATCATCACATTATAAACTTTGCCGTATTATGAGAAAGAACTGATACCATATCCACACTTTTTTTTGTAATGGCATAACCATACTGGTTTCAAAGATTTTACGGCATCATCAGGGAGCACAAACAAGACTGATGATGAAAGTCTTATTTGTATTCTCCTAATTGTGAGGCGAAAACCTGGAAACCAAGACTTGTAATTGCAGCTGACGGCACTGACTGCAACTGACATACAAGTTGTCAAAGAGCTTGTCTTATCGTGCGTCAATGTGTATTCCATCAACTGACAAACAGGTTAAGAAAGAGCTTGTCTTATCGTGCGTCAATGTGTATTCCATCAACTAACAAAAAGGTTGACAAAGAGCTTGTCTTATTGTGCGTCAATGTGTATTCCATCAACTGACAAACAGGTTGACAAAGAGCTTGTCTTATCGTGCGTCAATGTGTATTCCATCAACTGACAAACAGGTTGGCAAAGAGCTTGTCTTATTGTGCGTCATTGTGTATTCCATCAACTGTCATACAAGTTGTCCAAGAGGTTATCTTATCGTGCGTCAATGTGTATAGTATTCGATCAACTGGCAAACAGGTTGATAAAGAGCTTGTCTTATCGTGCGTCGATGTGTATTCCATCAACTGACAAACAGGTTGACAAAGAGCTTGTCTTATCATGCGTCAATGTGTATTCCATCAACTGACAAAAAAGATAACTCCTGCAGAACTTGCAAGGTATGTGCTAAGCACAAGAGGAAAAGTGAGACCCAGTTTATATCTACGAGTATGTTAAGAGTGTGATGTAGCTCTTTAAAAAGAAAAATGTTACCTTAATTATCATACAATACTTAACAAAAGTATTAAAGTATTATATTTAAAAAAAAAATCCGCACTATAATAGTCTTGTTTGTGCTCCCCTGATGATGAGGTGAAAGCGTTGAAACCGGTAGGGTTATACCATTACAAAAAATGGAATAAGCAGTGTTTGACAAAATAAATTACAATGTTTTAAGCCTCCATAATGTTAATGTCTTAACTATGACTAATATACGTTTTATATTATTTTTTTCCAAGTCCATTTTTCACTTCCATACTTGTCCGCATAGCCCCATAATTAAATTTAGTGCATTTACATTTTTTATTTTGAAGTCGTAGGACACACCTCAAACTGCACCCTATTTCACAGTACACGTTTACCTTGCCAACCCTGTCATTGAAAACGGTATTCTGATCGTTACACCAATACACAACTCTTCAAACAGTGTCAGCAGGGGTGCAACTACCCCTTGATCGACGGACAAGTTTGACCGACAAGTTTCCTTAAACGACCGCTTTCTGTTTGGGATATATCAGACCAAAAGGCCTAAGTTGATTTATCCGGGCTCAATACTGACATAAACGAACCTAAATGACAGCGTTATGACGTGTAACAATCTATCAAAGTTTATATATTATTTGAAAATATGATAACAGGAGCACTATTTTACAAGAAAATAATTCAAAATAAAAATCTGCTTTGTGAACAAGATACAAGCACGGGAACAATCTTTAATTTTATATATCTTTGGTCTGAAGTCATAGTCCGACCTAACACTAAAAACTTAATATTAAGTATATTTTTACTGAAGAAATTAATACGTAAAGGTAAATTTTATACAAATTTGTCGTAGCTTCCTTAGACAAAGAAGTTTCACAGTTGAATTATAATATGTTAATTCATTGTAAAGTTTTAAGTGTGTGTCTAAGATTTATTTTCAACCTACGAAAGTACGATCATATAACTTCATACCAGAAGGCATTGAACTGGTTGAATGTTAGAAATAGACGCCAAATTCCCATACTGTCTCTATTGTATAATATCCTTAACTGTCCCGCCGCACCCTCTTATCTCGCCGAAAATTTACAGCGTCTTTCCAATCATGGATTAGCGCTACGCTCAAACAGAGATTGTTTAATGGCCTTTCCAATTCACCGCTCCTCTTTCTTTACGTCGTCCTTTACTGTCCATGCAGTGAGACTCTGGAATCAGTTATAAACCAATATAAGACTCGCCCCGTCCTTGGCATGCTTTAAGAAGCGACTGAAAAAACTCTTAATTTCTAGTCAATAAAATAACGTGTTTCATTCCTGATTTTTCTTTTCCTTTCCTCTCCACCATCCTTTCCTTTCCTTTTGATTGATGATATCTCACTTTATATGAAAAAGAATGTTCGGGTGATTGCCCGTCTTTGTGGGGTTCGTGGGCATGTTCTCACGTATATGTTTATGGATTTCGTGGGGATGGATAGTCATTTGAATGATTTATGCGACCACGTAACTTGCTTCATTTACTTTTGTCTGGTTGATTGGAAGAGATTGCCGCGTGGTATAAGCCCGCCAGATTGTATTGCAATAAAAGTGTAAAATAAATACATAAAAATAAGTGTATGAGGTCCAACTCTGAATACAAATCACGTAATTTTTAAGGTTGAAAAATAGTATTTAGTGTTGAGATTTGAATATGAGTGCGGGTCTTAATAAAAAAAATTAAGTTACATTATTATTTGATACGAGTATTAAAGCTTTTGGCGTAGTGTTCATTTATAATCACAACTTTTGATAAAACCTCCTGAATATGGTTGTCTTCAAATGATTCATAAAACTGTATACGCTCTCCAATTTTTTACCATTTTGAGGCAGAGCATTCCACAACACTACTAACAACGGCAAATGCTTATTATATAGGTAATACCCCGCTCTATTGGATCGATTCAGAACAATTTATTCTATGAAACGACATCAACTCGGACATCGGATCGACATCGACAATTAGGTTTGAATTTAGTTGTAATTATATTTTAAACTAAACAAACAAGAAGAATTATTAGTTTTAAGATATCTTGAGTTCATACTACTTGAGGAATGTTGTGTCAAAACGTTAAATTCCTCGGAGGAATGATACTTTAGCGAATGTCCTTGTTGGACGTGCTGATGATTTTGATTGTTTGGTATTTAAAATAAAATACGTCGATTAGCAATGCGGAAAGTGAGAGTGAATAATCAATGAATAGTAAACCGCGATGAATGGTCAAGTGATTAATAATAAGTGATTTTTATTTATCGATAAGTAGGTGTATATACAATTCAGAACGGGGCGCGTGAGTGCGTCCGCAATATATTTTTATCTCACTCCTGCGCGTGCAGAGGTGGTTGCAGACATTGCGAATAATGTAGTGAGTAGATAATTTGTTGACGAAAACGATGAGACAGCGCGATGCGTTCTTTTTCTACTGTGGAATGTAACGTAAATAGTATTAGCGGGTAAACAATATTAATGTTCTGGTATGCGACCTTTGGGCATGTCCGAAGGTCGGTTCGTCGGTCGTTGACCGTGCGTGTTGACAATATTCAGGGACGACGGTTGTCCCTACAATACTATGAAAGTAAATAAATATGACGTAATGAAACGAATGGCAATTATCAAATATAGTTTAATAAATTTTAGTACAAAGAAATCTGAAAAACTTATGAAAGAATTTGATTGATCAATACTTTCCATCAAACCAATGGCTACATACTTTGTATGATTTAAGTTGTCTAATTTCCAACACCAGATATTCGAGTTCAATTATCGATATCATTGGGAATCGAACTCAAAACCTACGGTTGGGAGACAAGCGTTTTACTTACTAGGCCACATAAATCATAGTTTGCATTTACACCAATACAATATATCTCAGTCTTGTCAAGATCTGTTATATACCAGGCATCTCATACTATAGTTGTCAAACTCGTTCGAGGAGTTGTGAGCTGTCCAGCATTACTACAAAGATTAGCGTTAAACGTTCCTAACAATTACACTAGACTGCGCCGGCAAGAACTGTTCTCAATAACATACGCAAGAACGCGTCTTCCAGCCGCTATGCCTGTTGGAAGGGCCTTAGCTTTTTTGAACGGGACTGCTTCGGATATTGACTCTCTAGTTGGGGTTTTACTCGGAGTGTCGGTCCGATTGTCGGACACCTTACTCCTTCATCGGTTTTGTATGAACGGACTTTGGGTAATTAGATTTGGGTTGTTTGGTGGTGGTGTTGGAAAAATTTTTGTATAGAGAGGAGGGATAGAGTTTGGTACATACATTAAGGTTATAGATACATATAGGTTACATAATAATATACTTATATTTTTATATGTCACGAGCGTTGATAAATATGAATACAAAGAAAGAAAGGATAGTGATGTATACATAGACATAGATATTTCAGTAATTATAAATATATTACGAAGACGGGGGTGAGGGATAACGCTGTGACTTTAAAATAGTGTACATATATAAATAAGGAGGTATGATAGATACCTTATGAAGCGCGGGTATGTGCACTGGACACTATTCGGCGCCTACCATTCCGAATAGGGGGTCGGGGGGTCGTTCGAAGCATTTGCTTGGGCCTGGGGTGGATTAGATTAGCGTTCACGTCGTAGTCCGTGAGTGAGCTGATTAGGGGGTTCGGGTGAGTCGAGAGAGAGCTGTAGAACCTCTCGGCCAGAGAGATCGCGTATTCTCGGATGGTGGGGAGATCTAGGTCTTCGTGAAGCCGTTTGTTGCTGACAAAGTAGGGCGCATCCATAATGATGCGCGTTGCCTTGTTTTGCAACACCTGGAGTTTGCGCATATGGGTTTCGGCCGCATGGCCCCAGACCGGGATGGCGTACGTCATCTGAGGACGTATGATGGCCTTGTACAAGTTTAACTTGATACGAGGGGACATCCTACTGTGTCTGCCCAAGAGTGGTGTGAGGGCTTTCAGAGTGCCGTACGCCCTCCCGGTGATGTTGGTGGTGTGCTTTTTCCAGGACAGCTTCGCGTCTAGAGTGACGCCGAGGTATTTCACCTCGTCGCACCACGGAACGCTCTGGCCGAAAAGTCTGAGTGGTCGGATGAAGTCCAGACGTCTTCTAGAAAAACGGACTGCTGCACTCTTGGAAGGGTTTATCTTGACCTTCCAGTTTCTACACCAGCGTTCCAGTCTAGGAATGAAGTTTTGAATGCGAGAGTGAGAATCGCAAGAGTGTTTCGAGGATGAAAGAAAAGCCGTATCGTCCGCGTATTGTGCGGTGATAGATCGACTGGTCTGGAGAGAGGGCATATCGCTGGTGTATATGTTGTAGAGAGTGGGGGAGAGGAGGGCTCCTTGCGGAACCCCCGCTTGTATGGGCCGGTGGGATGAATTTATACCGCTCACCTTGACGGAGAAGGTGCGGTCTCTGAGAAATGATGCTATGATCTGCACGAGGCGGAGAGAGATTCCGGCCTTGTGTAGTTTGAAGAGCAGTCCGTTGTGCCAGACCGTGTCGAAGGCTTTCGCCACGTCCAGCGAGAGGAGGGTGGTTTGATGTTTTCTGTTGTAACCAGTCACTATGTGTTCTACGACGCGAAGAAGTTGATGAGAGGTCGAGTGTCGCGGTTGGAAACCGTGTTGCGTGTCTGGAATTATGTTAAGCGAGGTTATCTCGCTTGATAGGCGATCGAGGATAAGTCGTTCGAGCACTTTACCTAGGGTAGGCAGTAAGCTGATCGGGCGGTGATTTTCGGGGAGTGTTAATTTTTTACCCGGTTTTGGAAACATTATAACGTCTGCGCATTTGAGAGCGGAAGGGAAAAATCTATGCCTGTAGCAGGCATTAAAGATTGAAGTTATGGCGCAGACGGCTTTTTTCGGGAGTTTCTTCAGGGTGAAGTTGTTTATTGAATCTGGACCGGGAGCTCTCTTATTGTGGAGGTTGTGGATGATCTTGTGGATTTCTTGCGGGGTGAAGAAATCCGAAGTCGGCGGGGGTCGTGAAGCGACAATTTGTTTGACCTTTTTGTCAACCGAGGCGGAGAGCGTCGGGTTGTTGAGGTCAGAATTTGGGGTGAAAGTGATGGCGAGCGAGCCGGCAAATATTTCAGCGCGGTCGCGTGCCGAGAAAACTGTTCCGTTAGGGCCCTGTAGGGGGGTGGGCCGTTGAGGGGTTGTGCGGAGAGAACGAGTCAGCCTCCACTTTTTGTGTTCCTCGACTTCTAGTGATTCGATAAATTCGCCCCAGCAATCGTTACGATGGCGCTGTAGGTCGAATTTGATCTGTTTCACAAGACGATTGTACAGTGTTTTGTACGTGGGATTGGCGGTCTTCTGCCATAGCTTTCTGATCTTGTTCTTCTCCGCGATTTTGACTTTTATATCGACGGGGAGCGGGGGATCCGGCTTTTGGGGAGGTCTCAGTTTTGAGGCTGACTCGAGGGCCGATTTGATGTTGTCGGTGAGATAACTCACCGCTGCATCAATGGCCTCGGCGTCAGGAAGAGAGGTCGGCACCCTGAGATTTGACTCGAGAGTGACCGCGAAATCATCCCAGGAGGTGATATGCCTCCTGAAAGGTAACGGATCCTGGAGAGGGTTGTTGTCGGTGAGTGTTAATAAAACCGGGTAGTGGTCGGACTGCAACTGCTCTAGAACTAGCAAGTCGCTATAAAACGGGATGTCATTTTTGATGATGATGTCTAAGACGTCTGCAGAGTCGTTTACTCTTTGGGAGGATCTTGTTGGAGTGGCGGGGGCGTCCACAAAGTAATTTTTGCGGGAGGAGATCTCGGCTAGTGCGCGGCCTTGGGTGTTTTTGACACGACTGTGCCAAAGCGGATGTTTGGCGTTGAGGTCTCCCGCTACTATAGTGGGAAGATTGTCCGCGAAGAGTGAGTCCAAATCTGACTCGAGAAGCGGTAATAACGGTCGGAGGTACACGGACACGAGCTTGAGAGGACCGTGGTTGAGGGTTTGTCGGATATTGACATATTTCATATCACATTACCAAAAGCAAAAGTAAATGTTCCTAACAATTACTCTAGACTGCGACGGCAAGAACTGTTTTCAATAACATACGCAAGAACGGCTCTTCCAGCCGCTATGCCTATTGGAAGAGCCTTAACTCTTTTGAACGGAACTGCTTCGGATATTGCCATATTTCATATCACATTACCAAAAGCAAAAGTAAATTTTCTTCTTAGATTGAGCGCGTTAAAAAGCATTCATCAACGTACTTAAGTGACTGTGAGTATATGTGTATCATATGTTTGTGTGTATATACTCGTATGTATGCATATACATTATTTTATTTTTTTCTATGTAATTTTTCTTCTTTTTTAATATGCCTGTTTTGAAAAAATAAATAAATACCAGGTATGGTCATACTTGGCTCACGGGCCAAATCAGGCCAGCAAGGTCCATTTTTGTGGCTCGCGTAGACAAACAGCGTGATGTCACACGGCATAATCTACATTAGCGTAACCTAGTAATACAGTGGGCAAAATTCCTACTGAAGCAGACGTTCTTTTGTATCGATATTGAGTTATAAAATAAAGATTTTGTGATATGACTTTCATGAAACGTCTCTAAAATTTTAGTTTTGTAATTTTTTTATTAAATTAATTACCTAACTATCTGAAAGTGCAACAAAAATATACCATTTTTTTTTGGAACTCGTAACGACATACATATTTATTTATTTATTTTACACATGACAAGAAATATTAATCATTTGTGAAAAAACAACAGGTTATTTAATTTGGACACACAATTTTAATGGATCTGGGTTTGTTGCCTTTCATTTGTCAAGTCCCCAGTAAACAAGGCTTTTGCCTGTATCTCACTAAGGGCATGTAACATGAAAAAATAAATCGATACTTCTTTCCGATTTTTGAATTTGTAAAACCCCATTGCACATTCTCATCAACCTGATAAACAGTGACACTCAATTACACATGTATACATCACGCGAAATCAAAGCCCTTACAATCCAGACAAACCAAAACATTCACCCCACAATGTACCGCACATAATCATAAAAAAAACATAAATATAAGTATGAAACAATTAAAAACACCACACTCGAGAACTCACACAAACCTTTTCCACAAGTCATTCCTCTTGCAAGCCCAAGTACTCAAACTCCTGTCGCAATAACAAACACGCTCCGATCGAGTGCCTAAATTGTTTTCCTCCTATATATGTACAGTCATTATGGGTACCGAAATGCACATGTTAGTCCAGAATAATATGCACCTTTGTGTCGTCCGCATTAGCGATGTCGCGTACAACCTAGCAGTGAATTTAACCGCTTGACTTGAAAACTCCATGCTAGTAAAATTCTACTGCTTGTGATAAAAATAATACGTATTTAACTCACATTTGCTATGTGTATCGTCTTCTGCAATCTCGAAGAAGAGTGAAAACTTACCTGAAAGAAAAAACAAATATTTTAACAGAAAATTAAATAAAGAAATATTTATTTTTAAATTAAATAATCATAAATATAATTTAAGGCGTAAGAATGTGTGGTTAAATTAAATATGGACAGAGGAGTGCTGGATATTTTAAAGATGTAGTGATGGCGCTGAGCGATGGTTGGACATGTGGAAAGAATGAATGAATACACGAATATACAAGTCAGAAATACAACTGTTCCGCTATCCCCTCTCATTTTGTCGAAAAATTTGAGCTTCTTTCCGATCATAGACTAGCGCTGCGCTCAGGCAGATATTGTTTTTAAGGCTTCCCAGTTCACTGCTCTTCTTTTTTTACTTTGTCCTTTACTGTCCATGCAGTGAGACTCTGAAACCAGTTACAAACCAATGTTAGACTCGCTCTATCCTTTGTATGCTTTAATAAGCGACTGAAAAACCTCTTCATTTCAGTAATACACCGTGTTTCATTCCTTTTTTTTCCTTTCCTCTACACCAGTGGTCGGCAAACTTATTAGCCAAAGAGCCAAATATGTACATTACAACGATTAAAAAAAAATTTGAGAGCCAAATCTGTTTATTAATTTAGCAAACCTTTATTATAATTTTAGCAATTCATTAAATTACGGGTACACTGAATAAAACTTGATTTCGTACTTAATAAAAAATTTGTTCTTTGATAAAAAATATTATGTAATTAAGGAATCCATAAATTTAAATCATGACAACGACTGACAAACACTTAATGTGAACAATGTCCTTGCATCTCCTTGGAAAGTTTAAGTAAGTCATGTTTGTATATTGTTATTCTTAATTTTAGGCACGATTCCAGGTTCTCATCAATAAGACGACTTCTCAGTTTACTCTTGATAAAGTTCATGCTTGAAAACGATTGTTCGCATGAATATGTAGAACCGAAAAAGGAAAGAATCTTGCGCGCTTGCCTATGGATATTTGTGCCAGAGCCGCACTTAAGGGGCCAAAGAGCCGCATGCGGCTCCGGAGCCGCACTTTGCCGCCCTCTGCTCTACACCATCCCTTACTTTTCATTTATTTAATGATATCTCACAATATATGAAAAGGAATGTTCGGGTGATTGTCCGTTTCTGTGGGGCTCGTGGGCATATACTCACGTGTGTGTTCATGGATTTCATGGGGATGGATATTCATTTTAATGAATTTTGCGACCACGTAACTTGCTTAATTTTGTTTTGTCTGGTTGGTTGGAAGAAATTTCCGCAAGGCAATTAGTCCACCAGATTGTATTTGCAATAAAAGTATTTAATAAATAAATAAACAAGCTCCGAAGATCTAGTCAGAAATATGAAGTGTTTCATTCCTGATTTTACTTTCTTCTCCACTTTCCAGATGATACTTTTATTTTAATATACTTATGTCTATAAATTTCGTAAATATGAATTATCTTCTGAATGTTTTTTACGACCATGTAACTTGTTTTAGTCAATTTTGCCTAATAGGCTGGAAGACATTGCCGCCTGGCAATAAACCCGCCAGATTGTATTTACAATGAAGTGTTAAATAAATAAACGGGAATCGATACCACAATCTTCATATTGGAAGGCTAGTATCATCTAGGCCAGTGCTCCGCAACCTTTTCTCCCCTACGACACACCAAAATTCTTCCTAGAATTCCGCGGCACACCAAAAGCTAAAATATATAGGTATTAAATTGATACACAAATTTTACAATAAATTTTTGTTTTTTATTTGAAAAGTATACATACATAAAACTATAATTGCAAATGCAGTATAACGCATGCGCATGAGTTTTCAATGACGCGCATAAGGGTCATTTTTCTTTGTCTATGACTAATTTGGTGCGGCCATGGTGTGTACGAAGCACACTACAGTACCCGGCGGTAAGTAATACACATCGTTTGTAGAACGTCGTCTTTAAGCCTCGGCCACACAGGTAGGAGCCTCGCTTGATGCTTAGAGCTACGCTGCGAGCTAGGCGGCATATCCCAGCAAACAAACGCACCGCATACTATCGCAATGGCCACACTGCACGCTTCGCGCCACGCTACATGACGATTAGTCACCTAGTGAGTCTCCTAGCGAACAGACATGTTGGTTAATTTTATTGTGTCACAGGTTTTAATAACAGCTGTGTATAAAAGGGAGCCTTTGTGGAACCCATCGAGCAAATTACACGAAAAATTACCTGTAATAAAATCACTTTGCAATGAAGTTGCACAGGAAGTAAATAAAGATGTAATGAAATTGGTTAGTTTTGAGAGTGGCATCGTTTGTTGACTCAACCGCTCCCAAATGTCAAATGAATTTGTACGAAGCACTTTGGTGGGGCCAAGCATGAAGTCACCTAGTCTATTAGTCACGCAGCACCTAGCTTAGCACCTAGCGAAACACTTTGGTGTGACCTTAGTCTTATCGCACGATGCGCTATTCGCATCGTGACTACGATACCGGACTGTTAGCGCATCGTGCGACAGAAACGACGCTTTACAAACGATGTGTATTACTTACTGCCGGGTACTGTACGCAGTTTTCAACAGTTGGTACCAGGCGCTGGGGGACCATTGAAAAATTATTTAGTTATAATAATTATTCTATACAACATTTTGAAAAATAGACAATATTATGAAAAATAATTTGTCATTGTGTATTACATACATAATGAAAAATTGTAAAATGTCAAATACATTGAATTTGACCGCGGCACACCTGTATCTGGCTCACGGCACACCAGTGTGCCACGGCACACCGGTTGCGGAGCACTGATCTAGGCCACAGAGGTGGATATACTAAATAAAGAAGTTATTATTTGAATCATAGTTCACTTTCCTCTTGATTGCGGCAAACAGGAACTCTATAAAATTTGTAATTAAAAATTCCATAAAATGCCGAGGAAGAACACATTAAAATTTAGATCCCATTCTCGGCAGAAGAGATTTCAAGTTGGGATTGAATTTTACTACCCGCCTCTCTTTTGAAATACCTCTCTATCAAGGCCTGTCCTAGACCTTTTGTTTCATGTTCCAAAGCATAAATGTTATTCCCTTTTCGGTGATTAAGGTGTAATTTCCAAAAATCGATTTAGAATAGATGTGAAAGGGTTGTATTGCTGGATTTGATTTGGCAAAACCCTTTAGGGAAATCGGGTTATGAATTTACAGATACCTAGGTACATCTGTTACCAACTAAAATCCACAGCAAGTCTTGCTTCAGACATACACATACCATCACGCCGTTTCCATTAATTCCTCCCCAAATATTTCACACACCTACTTTAAACTCCGTCCTCCTCTGGCGCTACCACCAGAAACACTGTACAGTGAGTTGCGGACCTCGCTGATGCCTTAAGGGTAATTTCGGCCGTTTTTTTTCAGACTAAATAAAAAAAAAACAAAAAATATTTTTCATGCACATTTTTTTACAGTTTGTTCATTGATGATATGAGAATGTAAAAAAAAATTTTTGAAAAAAATCAACTGGTAAATCTTGTAAAAAAGAAGGTAACTTGGTCGACATGGTTTAAACTTTTTTGTAAATTCAAAACAAAAATCATTCACAGTTTCTTAATAATAAATAATGTCGCTATAGTTGGTACCAAAAAAAAAACAAAAAATTGTTTTGAATTTTTCAAGTTAGGGACAATATATGTTAAAAATATTTGTCAAAGTTTTATACTAAATTTGTAGGCCATCAGTTGGATAGAATTTGAGATTTTACGTCGACCAGGTGGAAAAAAGTAGTTTCGAGAATAACGCGTTTAAAGTTTTGAGATTATTGTCCGAGTCATTCCGGTGCGGCGTAATTGCTGCCTCATTTATAGCTATAACTTCGAATATATTGAGAGTTTTAAAATTTCCTTTTGAGAACATATTTTTAAAGGTCTAAACTTTAAGAATATGCAAAAAAATTATTTTTTCAAATTTCTCGAGTAAAATACTCCCTTAAGATGCATCTCTGGTGTTCCACTACATCACACGCTAAACATAAAATAATTATTATTTTATATACCAAAAAAACCTATAAGAGAGACTTCAAAAAGATTATACCTAGTGTATCTCTCTTCAATAACAAAGAAAATCAAGAAAAACTAAAGCTTGTTTTTTTGTTTATTTACTCACTAATTAATTTAATGACAAAATAAATTAAACTTAAGTGTTCTTTACATGTCTTAATGACAATATCATAACAAATTTTAACATCTAAAAAAAAAAACAATTAGAATATTAATATCTTTCAAAATATGATTTTACTTCTAAAAATTTACAAATCTAATTGTCGTGAACGAGTTGATTTTAAGCTTTGTATCTAAGTATTTTAATGAATTTAAGCTTTGTCTCTTTGTATCTAAGTATTTTAATGAATTTCAGGAAGCACTTAATAACAACCTTTTTTTGGGAGGTCTCATCAAAATTAATAATTACTAGTTGCAACCCGTGAAATATTCACGGAAGTAAAACAAATTCTACATTTATGAAAATATGAATCCAAGTATTCCTCTCTCGCTCTCGTGTATTCAAAATTCAATTCTCGTATTCTTTCTTTGACGACAACCATCGTATGGGTTTTGGCTTATTAATACTATGATATATAAACACACCTTTGGATTTTAAACCTAATGTGTTACTACCATATATCAGAAGATGTACAAAGATTTCTTTGTGAAGGGTCTTTCAAATTGAGTGATTTTTTTTTATTCTTGAATAAAACACAGATGGCGTCGCGAACTTGCCTGGGTCTTGTGTCATTTGAGAAGTGTAATGTATGACATTTATAAAAATAGTTCATCTTGCCATGGTAAGTTTTCTAACCAAATATGTATTTCTAAACATATACACTGACTTGTCTGGGCAGTGTCTGATCTAAAGGCAGCAGCCCCCTCATTTTTCCTCTTTGCAATTAAACCTTTATTTATTTTGTAATATCTTTAATCTGTTGATAATTGAGTTCAAATCTAAGAGAGCCTGCTCTCTAAACGTCGCTTTATAAATTGTCATTTTATTATTATTATAAAAATATCAATGTACCTATATAGTGCAACACGGAAAGTGAAAAGTTAATAATCATATACAAGCATACATATCATCAAACCATTTCCCTGTCAGGGTAGGCAGAGAAAACAGTGATATACTTTCCTATCTCGACATACATCCTTAGCCTCTTTCACATACTTACACCTTATCATACAAGTTTTACGATTTCTCTGACTTTCTACGTCTTCTTTCAAAATATAATTAACTTAATCCAACCATACTTTTCTTAGTCTCTTTTCACAGTTTTTCTACTGACATTTGCACTATACAAGTATATGTGTTTTGTTATTATTTTTTCGTTCATTCGTTCCACATGCCCAAAACATTCCAATGTACTCTTCTTCATATTATTTAACAGCCCAGCCTTAAGGGAGTATTCTACTCTAGAATTTTGAAAAAATCGTTTTGTTTTGCATATTCTTAAAATTTAGACCTTTAAGAATATGTTATCAAAATGAAATTTTAAAATTCTCAATATTTACAAAGTTAAAGCTATAAACGAGGCAGCAATTACGCCGCACCGGAATGACTCAGACACTGATGTCAAAACGAGCAGAACGAGCTAAATAGCATCTGCAATTAAGTTGCTAATGTGACAGTGACAGTTTTGCATATTCTTAAAATTTAGACCTTTAAGAATATGCTATCAAAATGAAATTTTAAAATTCTCAATATTTACAAAGTTAAAGCTACAAACGAGGCAGCAATTACGCCGCACCGGAATGACTCAGACACTGATGTCAAAACGATCAGAACGAGCTAAATAGCATCTGCAATTAAGTTGCTGATGTGACAGTGAATTATCTCCTATTCGAAGACAACATCGACCTAATGGGTCTACAAGGCACTGAGAATACGACCGTTATATTTTTCAGTCCGTAATTAGCTAATAAGACTTCTGGATTTTTTCCTGGCCTCGGGGCATTCGGATTAATTCCCCAACGCCCTTAAAATAATAAATTGTCTTAGAATTAATCCAACCATGACTTTAAGAAATACATATAAAGTGCCAGACTGTCGACTAACCTGAATGGAAGCATTATTTGACATCACTGTGTTCTTGTTAGAAATTATAGGGTAATAATAATTTTTTTTTAAGAAAACTCATTTTATTTACGACCACATGGCTTTTCCTTGTTACAGTTCCACATTTAGCTCTCAAACCAATTTGTCACCCTTAAATAGCTAGTTAACCCTGCGCACACCCCTGTTAAGTCATAAATGGTGTCATTTTTATGTTTAAATATGGCATGGGGGGGAAGGTTAAAGAACCAATATATTGCAGGAAGGAGGCAGTTGAGGAAGAAATATGTCCTGATAGGGAAGCCTGGTGATATATTTTTGCCATTCCTAATACTTATCACATTGTTTCGCATCGAGGGTGAACTCGTAGAACGAGTGTGGTAGAACGAACTTTTCAAAGGAAAAGACAATATACAGAAAATTCGTAACACACCTTGAATTTCTTATATTTTATTTGTGTTTGCCTCATTTTTGTTAGTAGGGTCGTAACTATATCAATTATATTCTAATCAACACGTTTCTACATTCATAGCTCGTCTCTATTTCATACACTTCAGTATTTTTCAAATAATCGAATATTTACTTATATCTTCTTCTTCCTGGCTCCATCCCAACTCACTGTCTGCGAAGACTGCGGACCTAGATCTGAGTGAATGTGATGAATACAAGTAGCCTGAACGAGTGGACATGTATGTACGAGCTAAATAATAAGTTTGAAAATCATTAGTTGTAAGAATTGTTATCTAGTTATAATAAGTAAGTATGTGTTAACTTTTTTTTATAAATTAAATATTAAGATTAATAAAACTTAAATGACATGTAGGAAATGAAAATTAAGTTAGTTCATGGTTATAATATATAAATTAAATTATTTCTTCTTCTTCTCTCTAGCTCCATCCCAACTCATTGTCTGCGAAGACTTTTTGGGGTCAGCTCTCCTCGTCCTCAGGTTGTATGCTCTTCTGTCCCGGACTACGTCCCCCAGGCAGTGCCTCTGCATCAGGCTATCTTTTTGCACCATCCATGAATTCTTTGGTCTTCCTCTGGTTGTTATTAAAGGAAGATCCATGTAGATTGCCTGGTTCACAATGTGATCGGGTGCTCTGCGTCAAACGTGCCCATACCATCTCAATCGCCTCTCCTCCATCTTGCTGTTGATGTCTGTAACACCTAGGCTTCCACGAATGCGTGAGCTTTTCATTTTGTCTCTTAGGAACACACCAACTGACCATCTTAGCTTAAATTAAATTATTTATTACGATATAAATGTATATATAGGTATAGCAATTCGCAAATATTTGTATTATAGATTAGCACGTCTTACATTGAACGGTGCTGATATAGAGAGAGTGAAAAAATGTAAATACCTCGGAAGTATCCTAGTGGAAAACCTCGACCCAGAAACCGAAGTCAAGTGCAGAATTGAATCATCTCGTGTGACTTTTAATAAAATGAGAAGCGTATTCTGCGATGATAATCTGAACTTGACACTTCGACAACGATTAGTCAAATGCTACGTTTGGTCAGTGTTATTGCATGGAGTAGAATCATGAACCCTGAAAGTAAGTAGTATGAACCGACTGGAAGCATTCGAAATGTCGATGCACCGGAGAATGCTACGAATACCCTGGACGGATATGGTCAGCAACACAAGGGTTCTTCAAAGAGTCAAAGTTGATCGAGAGTTGCTGACTAATATTAAAATCCGAAAGATGTCCTACTTGGGTCATGTACTTAGAGGAGCAAAATACAAATTATTGTACCTGATCATCCAAGGAAAAATAGAAAGCCGAAGAGGTGTTGGCAGGAGGCAAATCTCCTGGCTCCGCAATATACGTGATTGGACTTGCATAAGGGGCGTTGGAGATCTTTTTCGGGCTGCCGGGGACAGAGATGTCTACTCTCAAGTGATATTCAACGTTGGAGGGACCTGACATGACACTGAGAAGAAGAAGATTAGTTTATTAAATTAATTAATTTAATTAAAAAAGAAATTCAAATTTAATTAACATTATAAGGCGGTTAGGATGTCTATTTCAAATTGATGATTTTTTCATTACAAAGAATATTCTTAAAGCAATAATTTAATAACGCGCTGGTACGCTTTCTACGAGATCGTTGAATCCATCTTACTAAAAAAATTAAATTTTCGTTACGTAAAAAGGAAAGGAATGATAATAATAAATGCGATTTTTTTTTTATCGCGATGCTCTCAAAAACAGAGAATAAAATTCTCAAAAAGGAAATAATCAAATCGAAATGAACCGACCAGTGGTGATACTACGTTAAAATATAAAAAAAGCGGCCACCTCCAATATCCCCGCCTGTTTTTGATCTTTGCCCCTAATAAATTCGTTTTAAAGGGAGGCTAGCACAAAGGGCAATTTATGTCTCGAAAAATTAAAATTTCGAAAAGAGAATTTTTCACGCAAAATTAAAGATTTGACATTGGTCACCGACCATTGAGTTTTAATTAACTTTTTTTTTTTACATAATTGAATTCAAATGTAATAAACACGCCGCTATATTTGATGACATAAAGAAATATTAAAAACGTACCCTATATTTTTTTTAATATTTAACAAATGCGGAGTTATAAATGTTTACGGATCATCACCTGACTGAATCCATGATAATCCTTGACAACTCCTCTCCACCCATCACTACCCTTAACAACTGTTCCAAGAACAGTTGTTAAGGGTAGTCCTGTTGCGTATCTCACTTGACCAGTTTAACCCATTGGAACGTTTTCTCTTGTACATTGTCCTTTTACGCTTCCAGTAACCACAAGCCTTTACAAACTTTGTCCCTTGTCCTTTTACGCTTCCAGTAACCACAAGCCTTTACAAACTTTGTCCTTTATCCTTTTACGCTTCCAGTAACCACAAGCCTTTACAAACTTTGTCCCTTGTCTTTTTACGCTTCCAGTAACCACAAGCCTTTACAAACTTTGTCCCTTGTCCTTTTACGCTTCCAGTAACCACAAACCTTTACAAACTTTGTCCCTTGTCCTTTTACGCTTCCAGTAACCACAAGCCTTTACAAACTTTGTCCCTTGTCCTTTTACGCTTCCAGTTACCACAAGCCTTTACAAACTTTGTCCCTTGTCATTTTACGCTTCCAGTAATCACAAGCCTTTACAAACTTTGTCCCTTGTCCTTTTACGCTTCCAGTAACCACAAGCCTTTACAAACTTTGTCCCTTGTCCTTTTACGCTTCCAGTAACCACAAGCCTTTTCAAACTTTGTCCATTGTCCTTTTACGCTTCCAGTAACCAAAAACCTTAACAAACTTTGTCCCTTGTCCTTTTACGCTTCCAGTAACCACAAGCATTTACAAACTTTGTCCCTTGTCCTTTTACGCTTCCAGTAACCACAAGCCTTTACAAACTTTGTCCCTTGTCCTTTTACGCTTCCAGTAACCACAAGCCTTTACAAACTTTGTCCTTTATCCTTTTACGCTTCCAGTTTACAAACTTTCTCCCTTGGCCACGAGCAATGTGCCCGAAAAATTGAAAGACTCGTCGAAGGCACATTATCGACAATCTGTCTGTAATTCTCTATTCTTCGAGAACGAAGGCATAAGATCGCTTCGTTGTCCATAAAACTCGTAACATCCTTCTCCAGCACTACCTTTCAAATGCACATATTCTACGTCTCTCGCTGACTCGTCGAGTGCAAGTGTCTGCGCCATATATTCTTCTTCCCAGTGTCGTGTTAGGTCCCCCCAACGTTGAATATCACCTAAGAGTAAACATCTTTGTCCCCAGCAGCTCTACAAGGATTCCTAACGCTCTTTATGCCAGTCCAATCATGTATATTGCGGAGCCAAGAGATTTGCCTCCTTCCCACACCTCTTCGGCCCTCTATTTTGCCTTGGATGATCAGGTGCAGTAATTTGTACTTAGCTCCTCTGAGTACATGACCCAAATAAGATACCTTTGGATTTTAATATATGCTCCTGGAAAGAAGAAGTTGCTCGGATTTTAATTTATGCGCCATAAACTATATGAATACACGAATCACGAAGACGAGAGACATAACTTGGTGTTTTTCAGTTCTTCGAGAAAGGAGGCGTTAGTTCACCTTGCCGTCATTAGAATTCGAAACATCCTTCAGATATCAGTTGTATAAAGAGTGTCGCACACATGCGGTTCGAAAATGATGCGGTGTTCATCTTCAGGTTGTTTATAGTCAACTTCGCTATAAATGATTGCGCGCCAGATACACTTTGGCCTATAGCAGAGTGTCAACCGTAATGTGAGCGCAGGCGTCTTTTTCGGTTTGAATTATTAATTTTCATTTTGGTGACGCTTCGATTTTATGATGGTGTACCATTGTGGAAGAAGCAGCGCGTTTGCTCTCCCGTGGTGGGACCGACCCATGCGCTCACGTTACGTTTGCGAAACAGAACGGACCCATGTCTTCACGTTACAGTTGAGACTCCACTGTAGGCCAAGCAGTACCCAGTGCGTATTCATTTATGGCGAAATTAACTATAATTAAGATGAAGTAAGCCGAAGGATCTTCTTCAACCTTCATTCCCTTAAAGTGTTGTAAATATTCCTGTCTACTGAAACCAAAATTTTACTGGTGCAATCTCTGCTCTTTCCGATTTTGGACTATGCGGACGTCTGTTATTTGAATATTACAGAGGAACAGCTGGACAAATTTCAGCATTTTCAAAATGTTTGTCTAAGATTTATTTTCAACCTAAGAAAGTACGATCATATCACTTCATACCAGAAGGCACTGAACTGGTTGAACGTGAGAAATAGATGCCAAATTCACATACTGTCTATATTGTATAATATCCTTAACTGTCCCGCCACCCCCTCTTATCTCACCGAAAATTGTCAGCGTCTTTCCGATCATGGACAAGCGCTACGCTCATACTTAGCTTCCGGTTCATCGCTTTTCTTTTTTACTTTGTCCTTTACTGACCATGCAGTGAAACCCTAGAACCAGTTATAAACTAATGTTAAACTCGCTCCGTCCTTGGCATGCTTTAAGAAGCGATTTAAAAAGCTCTCAATTTCTAGTCAGTAAAATAACGTGTTTCATTCCTGATTTTTCTTTTCCTTTCCTCTCCACCATCCCTTCCTTTCCTTTCATTGATGATATCTCACTTTATGTGAAAAGGAATGTTCGGATAATTGTCCGTTTTTGTGTCGTTTGTGGGCGTATACTCACGTATGTGTTTATGGACTTCGTGGGGATGAATATTTAATTTGTATGTTTTTTGCGACCATGTAACTAACATAACGACCATCCTAGAAGAGATTGCCGCATGGCAATAAGCCAGCCAGATTGTATTTGCAGGAAAATCGTTTAATAAATAAAAAAAGCTCTGAAGATGAACAAGGCAATGTTTTCGAAAAGTTGGCATCGTAAGCCAACCCACACGTTACAACACTTCTAACGATATTATACAACTAATACGAAGAACCACGAATGTCTCAAAACTCATTTAAGGATATAATTTTATTTGCACGGCGTACTTCTGTGATAGATTTTTTTCATTGCTCCCCCAAAAATCAGGGAAGGACATTGGAAACAGTACTGAGAGATCCAAACAATAGAATAACCCTAGACATTGTTTGCATAACCATCAGCTCTTAGGTTTAAATCCAGGCACAGCTTCTTTAGGATTACTAAGTCTCTGGAGCTTCTTCTCCCTGGCTCCATCCCAACTCATTGTCTGCGAAGACTGTTGGAGTCAGCTCTCCTCGTCCTCAGGTTGTATGCTCTTCTGTCCCGGACTACGTCCCCCAGACTAAGTCTCTGGAGCGACCACCCATTATTGTTAAGAAGAACGAGTGGAGATCGGGATCCAAAGGGTAGTTTTACTATAGAAGCATTATCACTTGGCTCAGAACTGCCCTTGAGAATCTGGATATCTCTAAACAGGTTTGGCACAAGAATTGAGGGAACTAAAGACAACATGTCAAAATAGGAAAGTTACGTGATGGATCGACTCTGTATCTGAGAGAAGTCCATGCGACACTTGTTATAGTTCCTGAGGAGCCTAATGACTTGCATCTAAGATGACTATTTTTGAAGCTCCTAGTGTAAAACAGGTGGTAGAATTCTGGGCGGATGTAGTGTAGTGGCTTTGGCACGAAAAGAATAAGAAGAATCTTGTATTGCCAACTGGAGAATACATAAGGAGTGTTATGGGTCGGAATTTTACTTTATAATTCTTCTTTTTGTTATTATCTTCTTAGGTTTGAAACCAAAGTCTAACAAACTCTGCTAAGTATTATAATATATATATATCAATACAATGAATTCAGGAAATCGTTACGGCGCGTGAAAAAGGTAAGACCGTGAAGCCTTGGCACGTGTTGGAACGCCCACGGAAGCAAAACGAAAGCTTTATCGGTGGTTTTTAGTGAAGACAAATGACGCAGTTGGAGGTTGTATTAGTTGGATGTGGTGTACTATACAGGTTGACAAATACTTCACGGAGTTACAAAACACACTTCAACACCGCACATCAAACCAGATAAAAACTCTTTTTTTTTAATTGTAAAAATCCGTGAGTACATACACATACTTGAGATGAGTCTGCTCTTCAAACAGGACTTTACAAATGTCATATTTTTATTATAAATACGTTCATACCATGTCCTTTTTTAAGTAGGCAAATATTACGAATATTCACGCTTTTCTATTCATGCATACATTATCCAATTCATCACACTTCTTACCTGTCCCTCAATTTAAATTTATCCCACATCGTCTTTCAACTCCTTTCTTGGTATATCGCTACTTCAGTCTCAATTCAGAGATTTACAAATATAAGATTGCTTGTCCGTCCTACGTTTGACATAAAAACTGTGGAGACTACAAAAATGTTGGTTGACGTTACAAAAATATTGATGTACGTTACGAAAATGTGAGTGATCTTAACAGAAATGTTGGTGGACTTTACAAAAATGTTGGTGAATGTTGCAAAAATGTTGGTGAACATTGGTGTACAAAACAAAAATTTTGGTGGACAAAACAAAAATATTGGTGAGCGTTATAAAAATGTTGGTGAACATAGAAAAAATGTTAGTGAGCGTTACAAAAATAATGGTGGACGTTACAAAAGTGTTGATCAACGTAATAAACATATT